>JACEFZ010000742.1:257500-380940 GCA_014155875.1 Cepaea nemoralis
TGATTGCAATAGAGCTGATATGAGTGACATATTCGTGCCAGACAAAACGTGATTTGACACAACAAATGGCTGCGGCAATGAGAAGAAGGGGTGTGTCACGTCTATGACTTACATTGTTTTATCTGATAGCACAGACATGTAGTATTATATATAAATTAAGGGGGTTGTAAGGGCAAACTGACTGTAGTGATATTTTAACTATAGTTTTGATTATATATCCCATGGCAGTTACGGGAAGTTTTGAATAAAACGATTCACCATCCATGGCTTTTATCAGTTAAAACCGACACCATGTGCGCTCCGGCTGCTCAACACCACGAAGAGCGCCGATATTGATGGTACCGTTTGCAGGCCGATTAAGAGATCCGTCGGGCTTTTCCTTGAAGTACTGATTATGCCAGATCCTGTGGTCATCGTCCTTGTCGCACCATTATATTCAGACCTTGAATTATCGTTCTTCACATTGCTGCACATAACCCTAATAACCCGGACCGATGCCTATCGCGCCTTCAACACCCACCCAGCAGTGCAGACCTTCAATGCGATTCTACCTTACTCTCTGCCCCTTTCAACCTCACAGCGTGTGTTATCTTAGGGACCGTCTCTGGTTCAGATTAATAATTTATCATCCTGTGACTGATCAGCACGCACAAACAGCTGCCCACACGTGTTTACCCTCTCGACAAGCTGCTACAAGGCGATTGCAGACCCGACGAATTGCAATAGTGCTCTTCAGTACAATGCAAAAGTACAATGAACATAGTTCACATGAATATTTCACTGATATTTATACTAGAGTATTAGAGCCATGTTACTAGCGAGATCACCGGCTGGTTGCATCTAGTTAAAACACAAAACAAGTCCCAAGCAGGAACCTCGCCATGATCTGTGATTGTATAGGATGGCTCACGTGTTGTAGGTCTCGCTGTATGAGGAGTAGTGGCCAGTCTCTCCTCTTTTAGCGGATCGACGATCTCGGTGGTAACCCTCGCTAGACCGCGTGCATGACATACATCAGTATAGCTCCTATCAAGTGCACTATCGCGACAGCCTATAGCTCGTAAGTAAAGTACCAGCTTCACTCTCTGGCACAATCGGTACTCGATGGATGCGTGGCCAGTATCACGCGCAGTTGCTTCACTTCATAACATTTTATCCGGTACCTTAATTTTAGGTTACGTCCCCCGTCTGTTCCTCCTCGTCTGTCCGCCCGCTGGCGTGACATACCTACCTCCTACCTACCCACGCCGCATACTACCTATCTATCTACCTGCTATATATAGAGCGAGAGAGATGCAGACGGAGAGAGGAGAGGAGAGAGAGTATAGCAGAGAGAGCGAGAGATCGAGAGCAGAGAGAGAAGAGAGAGAGATCAGTAATTTTTGTTAGTCATTTATGAGTGTAAGTGAGTATATGTGTCGTGCCACGAGTGTGTATTTTGTGTGTTATTGTGGTTATCTTCCTATATGATGTCAACGATGCACATATGAGTACTTGATGTGCTACAATATGACGTCTGAAGGGCCGAATGAAACGGCCCGCTAGCCCAGTTCGTAACCCTTTGAACATAAAGACGTTTGTTCGATCTCTCTCTCTCTCAGTCATCTCTGCTCGTCCTCTTCTCATTCTCTCTCTCACTCTCCAATTCCGTCTCTCTGCGTCGTCTCTCTCTCTCTCTGTCTCTGTCTGCCTGTCTGTCTGTCTGTCTCTCATCTCTCTCTCTCTCTCTCTCTCCTCGTCGTTGTTGTGAGTTTTCTTTCCTGTTTTCCGTCTCTCCCTTCCACGGTTTGTCTGTCTGTTGTTTTTCTATCAGTCGTCGGTCGTTCGTCATCAGTCGGCTGACTGCCTGTTTCTTCTCTGCAGCCGGTCTGTCTCTTCAGAACATGCAGTTTCTGCATGTTTATGCCAGCAAATTGCTAGCAATTACCAGCATATCAAACATTCCACCAAGTCTCTGACTCCCGTCGCTCTTGAAGAGATCCGCGTTAAAGTGGAATTCCTCGTCTAGCCAGCAGCAGGTTACTAATTTATTGAAGCCTTTGTCATGTACCTCGTAATGGTAGCAGTAAGATCAGAAATTAGCACGGATGAAAGGTGTCCTAGTATTTTCTTTAGTGTCTAAAGACATCGCCGAAGACTTCTCAACGTGATAGTTACAGTTAAAAGCCCATCAACAGGTGAACAGTTCACCAAGCACGTTTTACAATACATTATAGCACCAGTGATTCTAAAACTAGGCATAAGCACATCAGCGAGTGTCACATTACGTCAGTAGCATCAGTGATTCTTAAAACTAGGCAATAAGCACATCAAGCGAGTGTCACATTACGTCAGTAGCACCAGTGATTCTTAAAACTAGGCAATAAGCACATCAAGCGAGTGTCACATTACGTCAGTAGCACACAGTGATTCTTAAACTGAGGCAATAGCACATCAGCGAGTGTCACATTACTCAGTTACGTCAGTAGCATCAATCATTCTTAAACAATGCTATAAACAGAGCAGTGCGTGCTACATTGCGTCAGTAGTACATGATTCTTAAACTAGGCAATAACACACTAGTGTGCGTTATTTTATGCCAGTAGCATCAGTGATTCTTAAAACTAGGCAATAATCGACCAATCGCGTCTTATCAGTTATCATTTATCTTACATTACTCAACAGCATCATTGATTCTTAATGCTAGAAGTAATAGACCAAGATGGCTTTTCGTCCAGAATCACAGAATCACTGCTTGTGTTCACATGCGCAGACTCAGAAGCCAGACACCATTACAGTGGATTAATCAACAGACAGTTCAGCATGATATTCTAAACTCCGAGTAAAGACACTGATAGACTGAGTAGTTCCACGATGGACTACATACAAAGAAAGAGGCGACGTTTCGAGGGAGCCAAGTCTTCATCAACGGTTGAAGCGTTCCTCTACACCTGTGGTTTTTTTTTTCAAACAGTGAACTAAAGTCATGTTCCGTGTTTTTGTTCGGACTCGAGTTATTGCTTGCAAACAACAAACCCCTTGTATCGACATTCTAAAATAATATCTAAAGAGGACGTTAACCTATAACTCAATCAATCAATTAATCAATCAATTAATCAATCAATTAATCAATCAAGCAATCAATCAATCAACCAACCAACCAATCAATCAATCAGTCTGTCCGTCCGTCCGCCCGTCATTCCGTCCCTCTCCCCCTCCCCCCTCTCTCGGTCGGTCCTCTCTCTCTCTCTCTCTCTCTCTCTCTCTCGGTCAATCGGTCGGTCCATTCCTCCCTCCCTGTCACCTCTCTCTCTCTCTCTCTCTCTCTCTCTCTCTCTCTCTCTCTCTCTCTCTCTCTCTCTCTCTCTCTCTCTCTCTCTTTCTGACACTTGGAAAGATTAATTATAGCGTTTTCAGAATTTTCCAATGTTCAGGCACGTTGCTGAGTCCCTTGTGACAGCACAGGTCAGCAACATATGTACTAATAAACAGTGACAGAGCGTTCACAAACAATTCTCAGCTCACTTCCGTAAGGCGAGCGTAGAAAGATATATTGGCCCGGAGACGCAACGATGAGCTCAAAGTCAAAGATGTATGGAGTCGAAGAACTCCATACAATGGTTGAATTCAACATGAGAACTGGTTTGGCTGTGAAAACATCAAACGTCAATGTTCATCACAAGAAGAACATGCGACATGAATATTCTAGATCAGATTCTAAGTACTTAATTCTAAAGCATTGATGGGCTCTCATACACTGGCAAGTGTATGTGTGAACCCATACAACAGAACTTGAGCAGTTAGTTAGTTAGTTAGTTATTTAGTTAGTTAGTTAGTTAGTTAGTTAGTCGCGGTTCCAACTTAACGGCAACGATCATCCCCATATTGCTCCGTTCCTGTGCCAGTGAATATTCAGTCAGTGCATATCAGTTTTGACCTCAAATTTTCCCTTTTGACCAGTGGTTCTCAACCTGTCGGCCCCAGGTATCCTTTTTACGATATATCAGCATGTCAGTTCCGCTTTCTGATATTGTTTGACTAGAACGGTACATTCCAAATATCTTTTCATACGGGAAAACGTTTTATATTAGTGCATACACGTACACGCCTATATGGATTAGTTGTATAGTTGAGTACTGCCCATGTAATAACAAAAACAACAGAGATGTCGGACGGGTCAAGGGATAGGGACGAGATGCAGTGAGACACAAAACTGCTGCCCTGTAGAGCACTCAGAAGCTAGGCAAAGCAAACACGAAAAGCTGCAAGTCGAAATCAGAGGTACTGAGCCACAGGCTTGACGGAACAGTGCAGTAGAACTTGCTTTATGTTGACGTCACGAATTAACAAATTGCGGAAGGGTGCTAGACCCATGTGTTACCGGGGTCTATAAGGGAAGAAAAGGATAGTAACACACTACCATGCATGTCGTAGGAAGCGAATAATTAGAGTCGGCGTGAACTTGGCTAATTCATCCCTAGAAAACTTTAACTGCAAACTCTAACCAATCATGGACAAGTCTACAAGATTTTTGTCATGAATTTGTTGAGGGAAGCATCAGCAGAATAAAAAGAAGAAGAAGGAGACGACGAAGAAGGTGAAGAAGGAGGAGGAGGAGAAGAAGAAGAGAATGGAGAAGGAGGATGCTATCCCGTGGAGTCCTGCCAGGAGATGATACAACCGCACCCTCTAGCCCACTTGAAGAGTTGTACCCAGTATGACTGCTTGTCACCCTCCCCTGTTCTGCAAGGCCGAAACACAGAGCGGGGAGGTGAGAGATATTGATCAAACAATATGCTACTGTGGAACACGGAAGGAATCATTAACAAAAAGTTCCCTTAGCAAATCGCCTTATGAAAACAGAATTGATGGGGAATGCATCTAAGATACTCACCTCAACGGCCATCGCATATCTTCAGTCAGAGGGTATCAAGCCATACATTTCGACCGCCAAGTACATCTCACCAAAATACAAAAGAGCAAATCAAACAAGAAAGGATTGTTTGAGAGGGAAAAACAACAATTGAAAACATGGAATTAGACAGGGGTGGAAACAAACTATGGAATCTAGTAAAAGCCAAGAATAATGAAGGACCCAATATGAAACCCACGTTCACAAACAAAACAAAAGTATAAATGCGTTGATAAAATACTATGTTAGTAATAAATTACATGTATGCCCCATTGGAGCAGGAAGAGGCAATCACAGACAACAGAGATGTCATTTTAACACAGAGATAGCAGTCGAACTTATGATGGAAAATGTTAAAATAGAAGAGGTGGAACCGGCAATGAGTTCTTGAAGCAAGAAAAAAAAAGAGCAGCATGAAATGTTGGAATTAAAAACGAAATTCTAACAGGACTGGGTTCTAGGGCTAAAGAAACTATTAGCAGCATTAAATTGTTGGGGAAAAAAAGAAGAGAAGAATGGTCTAATCTGTTTGCCATTTTTTTTTTTTTTTTCCCGCGTTTCCATCCTGTTTCAGGATATTGCGGTCAACACCAGCATCTTTCAGCTGTATGTTGATTCCTAGGCTAGATTACGCTCATCAGCACGCCACGACTTTCTGAGCGACCGGCTCCATACTCTCATAAGTCACTTTTGCGATTTGAACCACTGCTAATTCTCGTCGCGTCACGTGACGAGAGTATTCGGGGTTAGCGGAGAAAGCTGCTAACCCCTCGGCCATGGAGCCGGCATTTCTGAAAAACGGGAAAAACGACCACGGCAGACGTATGAAAGAGCTCGTTTACGTCTTGAAAATCTCTTCGACGTGAGTTTCTCATCGATTTAACAGGAAACGGAACAAGTCGGGCCCCGACAACCCCCCCCCCCCCCCCCCCCACCACCCCACCCAATGTTAGAAACTTGGGTGGACCGAAGACTGATGCCTTCGGGTGCTAACAAGGGCCACGGAATGAACTTGATTTGATCTGATTATAGGGATAAGGTTGCAATTTGAACGGGATTCCTCCCAATCTTCTTAACTACCACCGGTTAGCAGAAGACATGTGTTCCTCTGTGTGTGTGTTCCTCTGTGTGTGTGTGTGTGTGTGTGTGTGTGTGTGTGTGTGTGTGTGTGTGTGTGTGTGTGTGTGTGTGTGTGGATGTGTGCGCGTTCGCGCCAGAACGTGAGTCTGTTAGGGCAAAATTTATGCCGGAAATCGAACTACTGTAGTTCCTAAAAGCTGCCCTCAAATGGGGTATTCACATCTGACCACAATAATATTGTTGCTTACATCTGTGAAAATACAGGACAGGTGTGTGAAAACTACATTTATGCACGCTGACTTAATGTAATCTCCTTAAGCTCCTTAAGATATGTTCAGTTCAGTCTATTATTGCTTGGTTACAATTTTGGAAATAGTATTTTCATACAACTTGTATACATTAGATTTCTCGTTTGTGTGATTTTTTTTTCCCTCTACCAAATAATTCGTCATACGTTGACCAGTAACACGACCAAAGACTCCGTTGGTGCAATCATAATATATTAGATAGCGCAAATATGTATTTCCCCCCTTTCATATCCTTTTACAGGAAATTGCAATCAACACCAGCTTTTTTCAGCTGCAGTTAATGTCTTGGTAAGTTTTTACGTTCAGTAGTTTGCCATTGCTTTCTGAAGGACCGGCTAACATACCTCCGTAAGTAACCAGCGCGACGAGATCTGCTGCCAAATCTTGCGCAGCTGTGTTTCGTACATGGGTATACGGAATTACGAACATCGTCCTTAATACCGTCGCCAGGGAGACTTCAATTCATATATTGGAAAAGTAGTTAGTTAGTCGATAGATCATCCTCGTTGCACATCGAACCATTCAGTCCATAAGTGCTCGGATCCCCTCCTCAGCAAATCCCGCAGCGTGTAGCGGCTAACGACGCCAGTTCTGTGTTGGTTTATCAATCTTCTTTGGCTTCCTGCGTAGTGTTCTTATTTGGCCACCCCTCTTTTAATTTGCTGCTCCCGCAGTCTGGCCATTGTTGTAGATTCACAGTCATCACTTGGTTCTCGCAAAAGTCTCACTTCTCGTAGAGCATTCAGAATGTCAGCCTGGTCCATGGCGCGTCCGCCCTCCACAGTAGCCTCACCTGCGAGCTTGTCAGCCCGCTCATTTCCTTGTACTCCCGCATGACCTGGCACGAAGATGAAACTAATCTTTGCCAGCCGAGACCGCTTCAGAGGCAGCAACCATTCTCTTCGGATCGACCCCTCCTCTATCCCCTTGATCATGTTCATTGAGTCGCTAAGGAAACAAGCCCTAGTGAATGTCTGTGTCTCGAGCCATGTTATTGCTTTACTTACTGCCATGACTTCCATGGTCAGGCTACTTGTGGTTTCAGTGAAAGCACCAGAGTCCTCCTTCACAATTCTCCCTCCGGCCCGAGCTGTAAAGGCCCATGAGCTTCTCACATGTCGGACGACCGACCCATCTGTGTAGATGACCGCGTCACCGTCTAGCGAATTCTCGAAAATCAACGCTTGTACTTCAGCCTCAACAGCAGCCGGATTTTCTTGTCTGCATTTTCTATCTAGTTGGATGCAAACTGAAAAGGATGTGCAGAAGTCTGTTGGCACTTGCACCCACTCCTCGCCAGGTTCTAAGTCCTCAAGTGAACACACCTGTTGAAGAATGTCTTCGGCTTGACCCATCCACGACCGTCCTCTTTTAACCTGCTGCCCTTCACCTTCCTAATTTCACTATGCAGTGGATGTTGTGTGTTTGCGTTAATTCTGAGGTAGGCGCGTGCTCTGCAAACTTGTATTCTCTCTTCAATGGTTGGAAAATCAAGAAGGTAGCGCATCGCCCTGCATGCTGTATCTCTTGTACATCCAAGAATAATGCGCATAGCTTCATTCTGTATCCTTTCCATCCTTTCTATCTGCTTATGGCTGAGAGTCAGGATTGCCATTGCATACTCCAAAACAGACATGACCAGCCCCTCGTACAGAAGACATAGATGGCTCTGCTCACAGTTTGCTGCCGCCATCACCCGCATCGCTGCCAAACCCCGCTTGGCCTTTGTTATCACCTGGTCTATGTGCACATTATAAACAAGGCTTCGATCAAACCGTATCCCCAGGTAATTCATTGCCTGCGATCTTTCCACCGTCTCTGAACACAGCATTACAGTTGGTGTTGGATTGTTGACAATATGATTATTCAACGAGAACCAAGTCACTGTTGCCTTTGTTGGGTTGACCATTGCCCCAGCTTCATCACACCAAGTACTTATGCGATTGAGTTCGGTTTGTAGTTCCACAGCAACCTGCTCTCTATCCTTACCCTGACGATACACTAAAACATCATCGGCATACGACAATGTCCTGCCAGGTGATCTGCTCACTGGTGATTCTCACTGTGTAGGCGTTGAACAGTACCGGAGATATCATCATCATCATCATCATCATCATCATCACCATCATCATCATCACCATCATCATCATCATCATCATCATCATCAAGTGCCTTGCCAGCTGTCATAGGCCTTTATGTCTCTCCACGGGTCTCGGTCTTTGCTGATCTGGATCAGCTCTGCCGAATATATTCCTCCATGCCACCATCTCAATCAATCCAGCATCATTTTTCTTGGTCTGCTCCTGCCTCTCTTCACCTTAATTTTTCCAGTCGTCACGATGTTATCCAATGCCTATCTTTTCATCACATGACCAAGGAAAGCTGTTTGCCTTATTCTTATTGTTGACTATAATGTTCTAGTTTCATACAACATACAGCAACAACAAACGTTATTTGGCCTTGGTCATAGTATGAGACATGGAGGTCTATCCCCGAAAGTATTGGAAGGTGAGACACAGAGCAAGAAAAACAGGACGCCCTAAGAAAAACACTAAATCACACAACATAAAAAGGACACAACATAACACACAACATAAAAAGGGAGTCACTGTGGCGAAGTGGTCAAGCTGTTTGACTCGTGCCCCGAAGATTGTGGGTTCGATTCCGGGCGGTGTCCTTCGGTTTACGAGTTAAAATGTTTCGGAGACTCCCGTGGGTCGTCGCTAAAAGCTACGGAGTTCGTGCTTTGTACGACGCTTTCCGTGCTGCGGAAAGAGACCGAGCCATATGAGATAAAACCCGGTTCAATGAAGTCGACCATGTCGATTTTTAAGCTACTTTAAGCGACATAAAAAGGACGTTGGTGCATTTAATTGATGAGATGAAGAGAATGGCGGAGAATAGAAGACAGCGGAGCGTATGATCAGGTAACTTCGACATCTGTCTTTGGTCTGCTTTATATATGTTTAGAGTTCTATAACGCATCTAGAACACCGAGGAGCGGGATCTGCGGAGACACACGAACGTCTACTCTATTTTTACAAGGCACTTTATGATAATGCATCAATAATAGTAGTGAGGAAAGAATGTACCCGACAGATTGTTTTCTTGTCTTTAAATTTGCATTGTCACAATGTGTGTTTTACTATGTTTTATAACATTATTATAAATATATAATATTTTAATATATTATTTTTTAATTACAATATTGCGGTGCACGACTGATGGACAAGACAGAGAAGCAATCGAGGAGAGTGCTGTTCTTAGTTAAACGAAAGACTTCAAAAATGTGCCTGCCCTTGACGCATTTTCCTCAAATGGAAAATTTTAACGATAACTTGAGCTTGATTTAAAATGACAAATCGGGCTTGTGCATTAGATGGATGACAGTTGAGAGTCATGCCTACAATTGAATAGAATATCCTCATAATTTAACTCTGCTTTAGCTGTTTCTGTCCAAAGCCTGTGTTAATGTAACTCGATCTCAAGCAATTGCTACTTTAACTCTTTCTACCTCAAACAGTTGTTACTGTAAATAATTATTACTTTAGTTCTTTCTATTCCAAGCAATTAATATTGTGACTCTTTCTATCCCAAACACATTTCATTAATTAATTAATTAATTAATTAATTAATTAATTAATTCATTCATTCATTCATTCATTCAGTAGCATGTCCTTTGCAGAACATCGCTCCAATAACAACCTTCCGGAAAACCTCTCGATCATAAGCAAGATGTCCCGCGTCCGATACACCCATCTGGAGATCATCCGCTACATCCTGTACCCATCTTCTCTTTGGCCATCCTCTTTCTCTCTTCCCAGTCATATACCCCCCCCCCCCCCCCACTCATTATTATATTTTATATTTTATTTCTAATATTCTTCCTGCTAGCCCTGGTTCAATGACTATTCCTACACCGTGCCTTGCCCTTTCTTGTTGTTCCACTCCGGAGTAGACGAACGTATAACTGTGCGGGATCTCCTTGCATCCATTTCCTTTTATTCCGCTATTGTTCTCACCAAACTTTCATAACGTTGCAAGTGACCAAAATATATCAATTTCTTTGTTTTATCATCTTTAATAGCCAACTCTTTTCAAAATTCAGCTCTTGGAGTATGGATGCAGTTCTTCTATTCTTTATCCAAGATATTCTTACAGCTCGTCTATAACATTTATATTCGAAGGCATTTATGCGATGTTCAGCTTATCTAGTAAGTGTATGTTGCAATTGGGAAAGACGCTTGCTCTTAAAAATCTAATCTTTGTAGTTCATTCTGTCCTAGGCCACAATTTATTAAATTAATTTAGTCTTTGAAGAGCAATATATATTTGTCTTTTCATTTCTTTCACTGTGTCATCATTGTTGGTAATCAATGACCCAAGATATTCGAAATTTTCGACCACCTCCAAAAACATCTTTACTATAACTTTATATTTACAACATGTTTGCTATAAAAAAGTCGCTTAAAAGTCGACAGGGTCGACTTCATTGCACCGGATTTTATCCCACATGGCTCGGTCTCTTTCCGCAGCGCGGAAAGCGTCGCTCAAAGCACGAACTCCATAGCTCTAGCGACGACCCACAGGAGTCTCCGAAAAATTTAACTCGTGAACCGAAGGACGCGGCCCGGAATCGAACCACCAAAATTCGGAGCCCGAGATAAACGTCTTGACCACTTCGCCACGGTCCATTGTTGCTATAAAGCTTTCCAAAGTTATTTCTCCACATAAGGTTATATAAATCTGGACCGCTCTCATCTAATTTGGGGGCCCGCTTGGCCGAATGGATAAGAGAGCTCGTTCTGAAAACTCCTGGCGTGCATATGCTGAGGTAGCGGGTTCAACCCCTACACCGTTCAGTGGGACTAAAATATTGATTTCTCGTCCATGAATGGGGACGTAAATTACAAGCTTCTCAGAACTTACCTGATGGCGAATGGACACTGATAACCGGGAAAGCTAATCCACACACGCATAAATCAGTCCAGTTCACGAGAAGTAGTGGCACTTATATGGACCATTCTTGCGTTCCAAGTTCAAATCGAGCGGACGTGTATATATATATATATATATAAATTATAAACTGTCATTTACTGCCAATATAGTACCTTGCGGTGTATGGCAGGGGGGTCTTTATATATATATATATATTCTGTAATCAATTTTAGTCTTCAAGAACTGCTTAGTTTGGTTATCAGCTCACTCGTGGTATTTTTTGCACTTTCCTTAGACGCCATGTCTGCTGCCAACATGTGTTTCTCGGTTTGTCTGCTTACCGTCCGAGACTTACATAGTTGAAATATGGAATATGAAATCAAGAATCAACATCAATGCACTCAGGACATTCCCCACCTGCTTCGTCCTCTGCTTCAGTAGCCAAAGCAGAGTGCCCGTATTGTTGGTAGCAATGGAAGCCTGCATTTCCATCTACGGACTGAGTCGGCCAGACCCTCTGCTCACCCCCTTCTGAATCTCACATAGGTTATGTACAGCACTTTAACAATGTTTCCTACTGCAGTTGATGAACTTTTACTACTACCTACTACCTACTACTGGCAACGCTGATAACGTTCCAGTACAACCTTGGGCCTTGTCCATGTCAGATTAAGGTTCGTACAGGAATACGATCAGCATTGCCAGTAGTAGGTTGTGCTCAATCTTCAAACCTCACATTCCAAAAACAACCAAATAAATCAACCTTTTATTTGTGATAAGAGACTTTTTCGGTTTGTGTTTTTATGTTCATAAATGTTCTAATGTCGTGTTTTTCTTTTTGATCTATTTATATTGTTCCTAAGGAAGAGTAATGTAATCGAAACGTCGAGTCGTTGTGTCGCCTTACACTTATTATTTATGTTATTATTTTTTGGGATCCCCATCCCCATGTAATTTACGTTTGCCATCGTGGAGTTTGTTGTAAGATATGTACACTGTCTGTGTTTAGTATCTCTCCCGTTTTCGCAGGCGTTACACATAGCTAACTGTTTTTATTTCCTTCTTTTATTTGTGTGTTTTATGTCAGTCTGGTAAAAGGCTAATTTTGCACTGGCGATGTTTCTTCCAGACTCAACAAGGCACCTTCCACCGGATGTTATGCCTGTTACCAGATAGTTGAAGCCATTCACCTGTTAAAGATCGTCCCCATTCACCTGTTTGTTGTAGTGTGGTTTTTCTTGTTGCAAAAAGGCAAAAAAATAAGCTGAGTTGAATTGAGTCAAGAATCGACATCCAGCACTCAGGACATTCCCAGACGTGCTCAGTCTTTTACCTCAACAGCCAGATAATTGGGGCTTATTGAGCATATGGTGCTAGCCCCATATTTATTGAAGACCAATTGGCACTCGAGGGGGGATATGACCACCTTTACTTCCAAAGACAATTCCTGGTTATCATTTAGACTGGATGGGCCAGGTCATATTTTAATACACCCCTCGATATAAATTTGACCTACCGACTACCGGGAAGGAAGTCGAGTGTGTTAACCGCTGCCATAACGCGGTTTCAGTGTCTTCCTGGAGATGGCCATAAATTTTGGTTTCGTACAGATTAATTCTGGGTCTAGTTACTCACCGTGTGCAAAAACAACATCTTCTAAATTCTGAAGATCTTTTTCATTTTCTTCCATCAATTCTGTATCATCCGTACATGTTATATTGTTATTGTTGCGTCCTCCAATGACGAATACTCTCGTGTCTTTTGCATTTCCCATAATATTTTCATTATATAGGGAAAGAGGTATAGGTTTTAGTTGCATGTCTCTTACAGGACGTTGTAATCAAGCCCATTGTGTTTTGTCTGTTAGTGATTCACTAGGCATGTCCCAGGTTTAGCAGTTTGCCATTGATTTCTGAACGACCGACTCTCATACCATCGAAATCAACACAAGGCTATTACTTTCACATCGACGACGGCTGATTTCAAACCCTCGAATCGGTATCTCGGATAATTCTTAAACGTGTTCACTGCCCCTAGGCCACAGCGTCGACATATAGACATTACACATCCCTCCCTAACACACACACACACACACACACACACACACATACAAACACACACACACACGCACGCACGCACCTCATGTTTTATACCAGTCTTGCACACTATCCGGCTGGTTTCTGGCCCTGGAGAGGGAAATGAGAGCATTGCAACATAGTCTCCGTGCTAAACGATATTTGGGACAGGTCGGAAGAAATGCTCTACACGAAGCTCACTTTGATAAATAAACACCCTTTTCACGGCTCAGGTGTCCTGAACCACAATGCGTCGGGCTCAGAGGTCTCAGTCTTTTAGATGACTCACAACCAGCCAGCCAGACTACCATCCTACCTACCACCAAACCGACCGACCCACTGAACGTGAAAGCCTAAGCCACTTCCTAAGCAACATACTGATGATACTGAGTTACCTGTGGGTTACTGAAGCTGTTTTCCGCTAGATCAAATAGTAAAAAACATGTGGACAGTTTGTAACGATGAGATTGTGTTTCTTTATTTATGTGTTTCACGTGGTAGAGTCTTCAAGCAAAACCTCCTCCCAAAAAAGATTATGTTTCTATCAGGACTTACTTCACAAACAATGCCTCTACCAGTACAGTCTGCCCATCTCAAGTGTTCGCTGATTGTTTTAAATGCTGACTTAATACGTATTCAAACCCATGTGCTCTGGGCAAGCAGGCCTCGTCTAGCCACTACTCTATCGCGGCTTCCAGGAGTCAAAAGCGGCCAGTGTGATATTGAACGCGTGACCCACTAAGCAGCGATTGTCTATAAACATATGGGCTGGTACCAAATATCCGATAGCCTCAAGGCCTGAATAGGGGTCCGTGGTTTTTTTTTTTTATTTGGTCCTTTGTCCTTTACAAACGCTGTCTGGGACAAAACTCGCTGTTTTCAAGCTGTTTTCATTGACGATCCGTTTTTATCAGGCAAAATTTGTTACAACTCAATCATTCTATCAAGGTTCTGTACTTTACCTTTACCCACATGCATCGTTGTCTTCTTCATGCACTCGTTCCCTTCACTTTCCTTCCAGCATAATTATTTCAATTATTTCATACAACCTGTTTAATAAGCAGCTTGCTTGGGATGATCATTGTTCTGTTGGTCTATTGATATATATTTAGAATGCCTCTATAATACATCTATTCCACAACTCTAACCACTTTCCTTTATCCATTTAACTGAGATCCCTAACAATGGCTAACACTTATGTCCCCAATATGTAGATCCACAATAATGGTGTTGTATAATTAGGCTTGTGGTTGAAATATTAATCTCATAAGTCACAGAAAAAGAGGTGAGAAAATAAAATCTATCACAGTTTATCCTCCATTAACCTCTTCCTTACAGACTTGCTTCTCTAGCTTGTGAAAATCAGTCAGTTCATGGAAACTCTCCAGCTATGCCTAATCGGTCCAATTGGGTGCAGTCCTTGATGAGAACCAAGTTCACCAGGTAGCAGTCAGACTATAGTCAATTCTGAAATGATTGCCCGCATTCACGATCAATTTTTGTGAAAACTCCCTCTTGCATCGTTATAACATTTTTCCTGCCGTCTTATATTTACCCCAACCCAAGGAATATGTCTTTGATAGGTCCAAAAGCAACTTATATCATGGAAACGACATTTCTTTGATGTTTTGGCGAAAACCTAGTGAATTCACGCTAACAAACTTGTTTTACTGTAATGTCAGCCAGTGAGGTGACGACACAAGGCGTATCCAGATTCGTATAGGAATGGGTGCAATGTGTACTCTTCTGAGACGGAACATGATTACATGTTTTGCACGACGAATATAGCTGTGAATGTCTCTGTAGTGGGCTTCCTTCTTAACTGTCAAGATGTTGGTCCTCATTTCATTGAAGTTTATAGATTGATTCGTAGGTTCGTGTGTTGTCCTCTCATTTGACAACGTGTTTGTTCTCACGTTTCTGGTTATGCCACAATATGTCAGTTCCCACCGCAATATTACTCTTCTGTTGGTATTCAATGCGTTTAGTGTGTGTTTTTTTTTTCCTTCTTTCAACGCCAGTTGTTTGTCACCGTTGAGGGCTTACGGAACTGAAAATTAATCACAGTTGATTATAAATTGGTGCCATTGACAAGTTGTATTGTTTGTGCCGATGCTGTAATGTTAAGGGCCTGCAATTCTTCTTCTGAATAGTTGGGGCAAAAATATCCCAGTAGGTGTGCATGTGGCTTAATGCCCGCGATCTGCCCAGACTTTAATCTGTGTCGCATGATTCCAGTAGGTTGATGACAGCACTTGGTTGCTTAAAATTCGATCCATCCTTTCTCAAATAGTCATCTTCCTCTTTCAACACATGGTCCTCACATTTTTTTCTCTAAGTTTTATCAATATTTAATAGCGCGGACTGGGTTAGTATCTTGACGTCAGACAATTTGAATATAGTATTGTCAGGTGCGACCTGTCCTTTAAGTTTAGCCCACACAAGTTCTATAGGGTTAAAATGAAAATGGTACGGCGGAAATCTCAAGCATCCATGGCTATGCTCTTCTATCAACTTGTCGATTTGATATTTCTTGCTTTTTGGCGTCGGTTTTACAATGAGACAACAATTATAGCTTGAAATACGTTTCTGGAAATGGTATGTTTTCCCTTCGGTGCCATATCTTCATTGCTTCCTTTGTGCTCGATGCCGTAGGTATTTTGTCTTCTTGGGCAACAACATTTTGATATGATGCATTGTCCATAATTAGACAAGACGATCTATCTAAGGACGGAAACAATGTATTCTCGAGCCAATCTCTAAATATGAACACGAGTCCAGAATTCTGTAGTAAGCCATTATGCGTACTACCAGCGTGGGCTATGACCAAACGCTGTCCTTTACTACTGGGCAAATATCGCTTTATCTTTCCAGCCACTGATTGCCATTCCTTTTCATTTGTGTGGTGCGCATTGATCCAGGTTTCATCCAAATACTATATGTCATAATTTTCTTTGCGTATTTTCCTTATTTCACGTAGGTATTTGCTTTTCATGGCCCCTAAATGCGGTTGCTCGCAAATGAAATCTCTACCTACCTTGTACTTTCTAAACGTGAGGCCTAATGTCCTTATCATTTTCCACAAAGTTGTCTTGGATAGCTCCATGTCATTGTTCTTTCTCTACCAAACCCTAAGTTTTCTTACATTCACTGTTTATTTGATATCCAGTATTATTTATAATACCCAAGGTGGCTGAGTGGTCTCGAGGTATGGTGTCCGCCTGGAGTGCTGGAGGTCCCGGGTTCAAGCCCCGGTAAGAGCCGGGATTTTTCACGTGGACTTCTAGTAACAAAATTTCCCCTGGTCTCTGGGTAGTGAGATCGGACGCTCGTTTGTATTGTTGCGCACGTAAAATATCCCGTGGCAGTTGGAAATCTAAAAAGAGTAGCCTAACGGCCTTTCCCGGGCAAGATTTCGAGTTTAAAATCTTCCCAAAAAATTTCAGGATCCTCACCGGTGCTACGGAGTTTGCGCACTGAACTGAGTTTCTCTGGACTCAGGCTTGAGTTAGGAGTAGAACGGAGCACTTATGGGTTACACCCGTGTGCCGTGATGTTGATCTGTCCACTAAATTAAACTAAATTGTTTTTTATAATAGGTCGCCTTATGACATCCTTGTCAAAACTGTCAAATATTGCCTTTCTACCTACCGTTTGCTTATTGCATGGTGGTTTCATTCCAGATTCCTGCACCCATCGATGAAATTACTCAAACCCAATACATACAATGTTCTTTTCTCGGAATTTGTAATAGTATATGAAATAGTTTCCTGCGATCAGCTTCTTGATAAAAATTTGTGTACAACTTCATAGTGATGCTTTGAAGTGTACAAAATTTCAAATTTAATCCCATTCAACAATATTCACACATTCAGATGTTAGCGATAAATGGTAAGATTTATAAAAAAATAATCACGTTTCATGAAAGCAACCACATTACTGACGACACCTCTGAACATCCAGTGAAACATCATACGTGTAGACCGACGTACTCCGCATACCTCATGTGGTATATCACAGGCACTTTTCCTCTCTCTCTCTCTCTCTCTCTCTCTCTCTCTCTCTCTCTCTCTCGCTCTCTCTCCCTCGCTCGCTCCCTCTCTCTCTTCTTACATATACTTTGCACTAGCATTTTGTCTGGTGAGGTGTGTCTATGAATGTATGCGCGTTCACGCATATCAGTCCACCCAGACTTTAAGACTCGCCCCTATAATAACACAATGGGGTTTTGGCTAGTACCACCTTCAACCTTGCGCGCCTCATACTTCACTAGTACATCCACTGTGATTACTCAGATACCCTTACCAGACCAGTTACCGTCCTCCTACCCCGCCCCCTTCCTTCTATGTGCTCACTGAACCGTAACACCCAGCATCGGATATCGGAATACATCGGAGATTTTCTTAGTCACTTACAGATCCGAACGGTGAGGTGAGTATGAACGTTTTCTCTATTAACATTATTTTCAATTAAACATTTTCTTCAACTAACATTCTTTTCAATTAACATTTTTTTTCAATTCTCATTTTCTCTTCATTGCTTCCATTTTTCCATGCTTTTGTTCTTCTCGTCCTGTCGTCACCTTCTGATGTAGTCACAGGAGATCTCCTTGACTGTATGTTGTGTTCGTGAATGTGTTTGTTTGCGGATGAAGGCTAATCGCCGCAACGTTCTGTATGTGTCTTAACTCTGTTATGTAAAGCTGCACTACTTTGTGTCATTTTATATTGTTTACACTACGCGAGGTGTGTGTTGTAAAGTAATTCTCGTGTACCACGAGAAAATTAACTATTGAGCGCTGATGTTTCTGGGTGAAGATGTAATACATTTTATAATATGCATTTCATCTCTGACACGTAAATTATATACCGGATATAAACAAACATTGAAATCTGCTGTACAATCTCGAGAACAAACATTTTTTGTTGGATGGACATAATGATAAGGTTATATGAGAATCTCATCATTTTCCCTCAGTTTATTTTACTGAGATATTGCCATGCAACTGATTGCTGGCTCGTTTGTTCAGCCGCAGTGACAGATTTAAGCAGGAACATGCGTCGCTTTGAAACAGTGAACAACTCAATGTCCTTGCCATTCTTCAGAGTTTTTTGTAAACAATGATCGCAGCACATAACATCAATCATTCCCGAAAGGTGCGGGATGACGTGCGATAAGTAGATAACATGTCTAATCAATGTTCACAGCCCTGAAACACAGTTCTACTATAATGGCTACTCTATGGTCAACTTACGGTCACTTGCCCTTGACATCGGCATGGGCCATTGCTCAATCGCCGTCAACTCGGCGCGCTGTAACTGAACTGGAATGGCTACTCAGTTAGCCGTCCGACATGTGTCAAACACTTTCGCCTCAGGCGGAAGCATCGTTCAAATACTAAAGCAATGTCGAATTAATCTTGCTTCACTTTCAACACTCGTTCTGCGTCCTTCCACAACTGGGACCCTGGCTAGATTAACCTTGTCCAGCCGTCTCCTTCCCGTGCACCACACAACTAATCTCACGTGATACGCAACTTCTCTGAATAGTTTCCCTTTGTTCTACAACATCATCATCAGTTGCTTACCGACTTCCCTTGACTTATTCGCGCGTACTCGTTCATAGTGATCGCGTGAACTGCTCTCACTATGACAATTCCTCTTCTATGGTAAACCTGTTCTTGCTACATCAGTTTACCGCTGTCTACTTCATATCGGTCCATGGCATTATGCCCCCCCCCCTGTTTTTCGAATATGGTGTAGCCATTTTCAGTCTCTTCGGTTTTTTCACTCTTATGACATGTAGCGATATTGGTAGTCATTTCATAACTATATTGTATACTGATGTACTTCCACCTATCTATTTTCTGTGATAATCTGACGGTATGGCATTCCATTAACCACTGCACAAAATCAATGAAAAAAATTTATTATTATAGTCAGACACGCCCTATCCATCTGCTTCCCCCGCAGACGACGTGTATCCCAGTCTATGGGGGGGGGGGGGCTGGGCTAACATACTATGAGCTTCATAAGGTCCCGTGGCCTCCCCATAGTAGTCCCTCATTTGTTCTATAGGCAAGCATCCTCAAACCTATCAAGGCCATTACGCCCGAATGAGGGGGCATGCGTGGTTAATGGGTACCATGACCATCTGTATTATTATTTGTATTTGGTATAGTGGAATATTACCAATATATCTATGACCTCTATACCGCTGTGGTTCTCATTTGTCATTTTGGTTTACCGTTTGACTTAATGAACTTTATACAATCACAAGTGAGGTCGTTGCCTAAGCAGTTGCTTGTTTGCGGTTTACTTGTAGTATTTTGTCTGTCTAGGGTGATTACTTCTTATTCGTAAAAGGTGTTGTCTTTTCATATTATAACCGCAAGTTCATCATATTGGTGATATAATTGTATGATGTAGACTTATTTACCAATACATTTGTGTCTGTCGAAGTTATAATACTTTGATCGTCTATCCCCATTGCTGGTTGATATTCATGCACTTTCTGCTCATTGTCTCTTGTTTTTCATTGCCCTAACAAGGCTTTTATTTCTTGTGAAATGTTTCTCTCCATCTCTGTGTTCATTACTTTCACTGCAATACTGTCTCTTGGCCTTGTGTTGATATTTTAAACCCGTATCGTGTTGACCAATAGCTATATGATATAAAAATGCATTTAAATTTCTATGCATATTCATTTCTACTATGGAATATGTCAATTTAGAGCATAAAATTATCAGCAATAAATATCATTGACATATTTGATATGTTTATGCAATGTTATCAATTGAAAGAAAATTTTAAAAATGTGACATTGACTTCAATTATCAATGTGCTATATATGCTGATATGTTATAACATCAACATTAAAATTAGATGCCACCATACACTCGTGTCATTCGTTGCAATCTGTTTCTTGACCGTTGTTGCTTTGTGTTGTTTTTGTTGCCACCATTGTTATAACTTCTGATTTGTGTCTCTTGCAATAGTCTTGATTGGTTTTTCTATTACCCTTCACTGTTGCTGCAAAAGATCCAATATTAAGTCCTCTGTTATGGACACATAATCTGTATATGGAAAAACAAATTTCACATAAACAATCATGTATATGAAAAATTATACTATCACATGGCACAACAGTCTATTGTTATCATCATTGTAATATGTGTGATGATATGCTTGCCGGTGAAATATAGACTGGTCTATTGTGAATTGAAATTGACCTGGACAGACTCACAATAGATTGCGTTGCATCAATTTGGTATATATGATGTTATGCTTTCACCAGCACGATGACCTAACTTCTCTCAATTGGTAGTATGAAATTGGTTCTTATACCTGTATATTTTCTTACCACCGATTTTGTGATGTAATGATGGTTAATGAATGGTATGTTTTCATTTCATGAGATGATGGTTTAATCATGATAGATGGAATATGAAATCTGATGTATGAAGTCACATTAACGTTAAATAACCGTAATACCACTTCATTTCTTCACCATGGGTGTGGTTGGTCATACCTGTTTACCATGGGCTGATCTTTTTGCTCGCTCGTTTATGCTGGTTTGGTTCCCTCGGATTATAGACCTGGAATTCTACCTTTTCCAGATTCCTGTATGGATTTATGGTGGTGCTTGCAATCCCACTACCTTCTCATTCGTCTTCTGTACATTCTGGTAATTAATAAAAATGGAAAAATTATGTACATATCTGACTCATATTAAGTTAATTAAACTACAATGTCACATTGACTGCTGATATCTGTACTCATTCTATACGGTAGTTCAGAGCTTTAATTAATACTTGGATAACTGTATCTCTCTGTTACCATTTATGTACTCTGAATACAATAGTTTTAGATTATTTCATTGCCGCATAGTACAGTTTAGATATAATGAAGATAAAAAATTATTGTTTTTATTATGTATCTCCCTGTATATGTATGTGTCTTAGTGAGTAGCAAGACAGCTTGAGATGTTAGGTAAATTGAAGGTTGGATGATTATTAAAGAGATGTTTTCTGTTGATTTTAATTAGATTCTATCCTTCCATTGTGAATTTACTGTGTCTTACATGGTGTGTCATCGTGATGTTTGCTTAATGTATTTCTGACAAAATAAATAAAATCATAAGGTATTATAGACTCAGTAAAAGTTATCTTAATTACTATCACAGTTTTACAGTAGAATAAAATAAGTATGTTTAATCCATTGAACTGTCATTGACCTATATAGCTGATAGGCTGTTTATATGCAATTCACTGTAACTTTAGTCGTTATCTTTTGGTACCCTGTTTATCTATTTGTTGTCTTTTGTCTTCTTCAAGAGTCTTTACCTTTAAGTTGCCTTCAATCTCTTTGTCTTTAATTAATAACTCGGTTGCTAGTTTATCTTTCTCAAGGGCAAGCCTATCTTTTTCTAATGCCAATTCTTTTTCTCTTTGTCTCTCAAGTTCTTCTCTATTTTCCTTTTCTAGAGCTGCTTGTGTCTCTCTGGCTTCTTTTGCTGCAGCTCTCTGTTCACGTTGATATGCTTGTAAATCGATCAGTTCTTGTTTGGCCCATGCTATTAATTCGGGCCCTGACTACCACATTTCTGTCCTATAGCTATCAAGTCTTGTAGCGAAGACATGTTTACTTCTGGAGTTTTCAGCTAATTTATTCAGAATATTATGTATCAGTAACACAAGGTGTCAATACTATACACGCTATGTTGTTTCTGCGTATGCACTGTATACCAGTGTATAGGAACTCACAAGTCGGGTTGTACTTGATAATATAAAGTTTATTTGTACATGATGACAAAGGTCTGATGTTAACTTCCACTCAAGTCAAAGGCCGGATCTTAACTGCCCTTGCCAACCCAATACGTCACGATTGAGCATCTCTCTCCCTTTCACTCTCGATGCTCAATCGTGCTGTATCTATTTCCCACTAGATCCTAATAATACCCCAGTACTCCCTTACTGTTACACCTCCCCATGTTTAATAAAGAATTTTCCTTATAAAGGAAAACTCTTTACTCCTAATCCCCTTACTCTATTCCCTCTTTTTCCTTACTTCTCACAGTTCCTCAAATCTTCCCCAAACCAACTCCAATTTAATTAAACATTCTATTTCTTTAACTCTTTCCCCTGTTATATAGTCAACCCACTTCTTCTTCGTTCCTGGCCCTTCAACCAAACATAACATATTTACATATCTTTAATAACATTTCAAATTCAACTTTATATAATACATCATAACATCACAACACGTCTTCTTAAATACCCCTTCTTCTCTTCATAAGTAACCTGCTTAAAATTTCAAACGCTAACACCAACTCCTTATTTATATCACCAACGCTACTAATCCCCCACTTTCAACTAACCTGAAATTACTTTCACACGATAGGAAGACAAAGAATCGGTGGCCACCGGAATTTAAAAGAAGAAATAGAACTCTTTCAAAAAAACAACATTCACCTAAATCACACACCCCTTTACACCCCTATGTTCTTTGAGACTTTATGTAATAAAGTCTATACCAATTATATCTCCCCCAGTACCACTCATTATGGTAACAGTTTACGCTGCTATCTACAGCATCAAATACCAACCATCATCCAAAAATATTCTTCACTTATAAGTGTCTATATATTACAGACACTACCTTACCTCAACCTCACATTGTAATGTAAACCACAAAACACATCCCGAAGACACAATTAAAAAGGTCTATTATCCCTTAAGACCTCCTCCAACATTATACATAACACCTCACATAACCTCATCACCTCGTATAACTAATCTTCTCCAATACCGCAGGTTCTCTCTTAATGTCCATTTCTTATGGGCATATCTACTAAAATGCTCCAGTTATGCCGTTATCAACAGCAACCTAGTAACCTTGAAATCTCCCCTGAAATATTAACCATCACAACATTGTAATCTGACCACTATATACACTACTCTAGCAACCCACTTATTACTCTATCTCTGAAGCTTAATACACCCAAAGGGATAAACATTTACATCCTGCCCAGGCCATGCAACCCAATGCCTCTCTCAATTCATAATTAATGCCGTAACCCACAGCAGCAAAAATAACCATTCATGTCTGTGACTGCTTGCAATCAACTTTATCTCAGTCCCTTTATTACGGACCCATAAACACCCCATGTCACTATGTCTCCCCTATGTTCATTTCTCATTTACACACTTTACCCTTTTCTATTGTACTGTTATCCACAGTGTCTAGTCAAACATGGATCCAATTCATGTTTACTCTTCGTCTGGGGTAATTTTCTTATTCTTCTATAACCCAGCATTCTCGTGTATATCATGGCTCTTCTGACCCCCCGGAAACTATGTTCAAAACTTTTCTCAGCTTTACCCCACTGAATATATTCACTAATCTTTTCTTCTCCCATGTGGCTTCCAATCCCATATTTTTCTAATAATGCTGACTTTACCATAACCATTTTACTTGTGTAGTAACCCCGTCTACAGTTCATAGCCATATTAACCTCTCTACGCTGATTATCACAGCACAAAATACTTCTTCTTCACAAAGAGAATGTGTCTCTCTATTAGTTCTCAGTAGCTCTTTTCTGAACGAAGGGTCCTAATTAAACCCCATATATTGTCTTTATTCTAGACAAAACCCTGTAATTTAAACATAACTTAATTAACTACTATTTAACACACAAAACAGCGAAATAAAATCACAACAGGACATCAAATCCCCCCCCAAATTTTTATAACAATCATTTATGTTTCCCCTCAACTCAACTAAAGGTATGATGATGATAGTGATGATGATGGTGACGATGATTAAAATAATACAACATACACCCTAATCTATTTTTACCTACTACTACTGGTCTCTTTTACGGACCAGTAGTTTATACATAAAAATCTACGAACACAATAACCCTATTCTAAAATAATAACAATCATTTTACAGGACCAAATCAAGCAAAAAAATTTTTTATACATGAGGCATCAACACTCAGACTCTCCAAAACAATTGTCTTCTTGCTAAAGAGAAGGTTTTCAAAAAAAATAATTCCCTTTACAATTAACTACGTACAGTGGCCCATTCTCATTGGCCTCGTTAATCACTGTAACACATTTTTCTTCCTACAATTCATACCTATTTTGTTATAAAACAAAACCATTCAATGTCAAGCATTAATGCCAAAATACTTATATACATATACATATATATATATATATCTATTTCTGTTATCTACAGATCATCATAACGCTGAACAATACTTGTTCTCCTCAACCAAAATCACTACTCAACAACTGACCGTTCCTTTTTCTGGAAGTCAAACATTGATTATCTCCCCTCACAATTTTCTATCTTTTTCAAAACTAACTTCTACACATCACAAATACCTTAAGCAAGCTCTGTGAACTACAGGTCACTCACTTTATCCATTACTACTGTGGCGATTATTCTAATATCATCTCAATGTACCAGCCATCATCTACTTATCAATTAACTTGTGGCTCGGCACACCAATTGTTTCCCTTGGATTTATACCAAACATCACTACCACTTCCTAATCATTACTGTTAACTACAGTATCTCCACCCTCCTACTTCCAACAAAACTTTGTCTATTTAGTATAGACCTCTCACCACGACTACTCTAAGCTATCTTCCAGTCTTTCCTAACATTCTTATATCGTGACGATAATCAAACCGGTCACCCTCCTCGGAACACGTTCTCCAACATTCATTTTACTGACCTTGTTTACCTTCTTATCTTTCACTCTTATTCATCGGAATTCTTTCAGAACTGCAACCCACGCCACTTATAACCGACAGCAGACCTCTCTTTTCTCGTTCCTGTTAAGAATACTAAACATCATTCAGAATGTTACTTCTGTTTTCGTCATATAACTTCCATAATTTCCTTCCAACGTCAGACATTCTACAAAAAAAAAAACATCACAATTCTCCAATCATTCTCTTTCTATCTCTCTATGTTTCACGGTTTTTCAACATCACTTATCAACCACTCTTCTCATATTCACACGGACAATGACACACAACCTCGCTCTCATCTCACGCCTACTCTCGCATCGCGACAACCTAACGTCTCCATACTATTACTACAACAAAACACTTTAGACGCCACCTCAACATTCCAGCAATCATTCACCACATATCTACACGTATTTATCTCCTCTACACATATTGACACAAGACATATCAACGCCACTCTTACATTTTATCTATGTACTTCACTTAGGCGACGTCACCACACGTCTCTCTCGTCATCGCGACGAACACCTGTCTGACAGTTATACTCACGTATGAACAACGCATAACCAGACGAATTATTCCAGAGGACTTTCTCAATTCACTGCTTTCTTATATCTCTACTTTACTCAATCAGTCACTCCTATACGAAGGTCAGACCCTACATTACCTCTCGCAACTTATATTGAAAGCGCTTTCACAGCACTATTTCCTATCTCTTTAAAACAAACTTCATTCCAACATGTCACAAATCTCGTAACTATTATTCTATACTTCTCCACCCACAACAACTTTCTTCTTTCTCCACAAGTACGACGTAACTCGTATTTTTCAAGCATCCACTTCTACAGTCTTTTACTTTTATTCTCACGTTCAACTGGCTATTTTACACACAGGACACTCAGTACCTCCTCAATCTATATCTCCTCACCAGACACTCTCGGTTCACCTGTCAACAATACTATTCTTTCTTCTCCAACCAACAAGCAAAACTATCTCGGATATCACGTCATAGCTCTGAGTCAAACCACTTCTAATACGAACATTCATACTTAATTTATCTCTCACTCTCTACTAATTCTGTCCTGAATCTACCCTATTTTACTTAATTTACTCTCCCTACATCGTAACCAAACAGAAGATATCCTGTATTACGTAATCCACGTGGAATATCATTTTTCCGTAATTCACTATCCTCAGCAACACCATCGCCTACCCTGTACCATGTGATACTACACCAACAAAATTCATCTGCCTATTTTAGTTTAGACAGCTCATATACCTATATGCTCAAATCGCAATTCTTCTCATAAGCCAAAACTATTTCATTTTCCTTCCTCACCCCAGGAAATTTAACCGTTATAGAGTGTGTCCAAGTTAAATATTTCATTGTCTCTCAATACATTAACCCGTCTTTCACTTATAATGTCATCTTCACTATCTGTTGTCAACTTATTAAAGTACTCAGGTCTTAAGGTCCTAAGGTCTTCTATTTTACTTAAGTCACTTTCTGTCGTTGAGTAAATTCCCGCTAACTGTCTACCACTATTCTTCTTCTTAAATGAGTTCTTTCTATTTCCTTTATTTGCGTCAGTCTGTTCACTGTTTCCTGTGTACCTCACGTAACGTTTGTACTTTCCCATCTCGTCTTCAGATGACACACTAATAATAGTTCCTTCATCAGACTCATTATAGTTTACTGCAAACACGTCGGCCTTATTCTCATAGTCATCTTTAAAACGTCTGACTTTCTTTCTCTTTCTCGGTCTTCGTCCCTTAGCCTTCCCTACTTTCTTGTCATATAATCCAGTATCTAGTTCTACATAGTCACTAACCAAAACTCTGTCCGTCTGTCCACCAGTCACTACTCCGTATGAGGGAACATCACGCTTCGATTCAGGATCTGCTCGTAGTGCAGCTCTCTCATTCTCTGAATCATCAGTAATAATATCTGTTTCAGCATCACTATAATATTCGGCTGTAGGAATATCTTCTCTGTAACTTGAACTCTGACAGCTAATATTCCTACACCATTTGGGAATTAGTTTCCTGTCTATAGCTGAAGAACTTGACATGGCACTACCTCTATTAACAATCATACTATTCCTTTCCTTAATACTTTTCTTCACTGGCTTTCTTTCGTTCTTGGTCCTCGTCTGTCCATCTTTCCTAACTTCAACCTTGTCTCTCTTAGTCAAATGAGTTGGTTTTGACTGAGTCTCTATTACATCAGTTTGACTTCCCTTTGTTATCTTGCTGACTGGTTGTACCTGGACCTTTTTCTCTACTGTATCTACCTGAGTCTGTGTACTATTTTCTATCGTATTACCTGCCTGCGTCTGTGTCTCTCGGTTTCTTTTCTTTACTAATATCGTCGTCTTCTTTTCCTGTCTACTAGTCACATTCGCAACCATTTTAGGATTAGTCTGTATTTTATTTACAGGTTCAACTCTGTCTCTTACACCTGAGTTTAGATATTGTCTTTGCCTTTTCTCTAACCAGTCGTCACGTCTTTTTCTAGCAGTTGCACTGTGAGAGGGCCAGTCCCATGATTTCCTTGAAATGTTTCTCTCACGCCCATTTTTGTATTTATAACTACTATACCAGTCCGACCTTTCACTATTTCGTCTGTTCTCACCGTCTTTTACTCTATATAGATCAGGCCTTAGTTCTGGTCACGGCACCATTTCGAGTCCTATACCAGTGTATAGGAACTCACAAGTCGGGTTGTACTTGATAATATAAAGTTTATTTGTACATGATGACAAAGGTCTGATGTTAACTTCCACTCAAGTCAAAGGCCGGATCTTAACTGCCCTTGCCAACCCAATACGTCACGATTGAGCATCTCTCTCCCTTTCACTCTCGATGCTCAATCGTGCTGTATCTATTTCCCACTAGATCCTAATAATACCCCAGTACTCCCTTACTGTTACAACTGACTGATGGTGTAATTATTTAGAAATTATCCTTGTGACGGTCTTAAGTGATGTTCACACCAAGAGGTAGCCTTTTAGTGGAATTATCGTGGTGTCAAAATGTTTACAATATTATACTCGAAAAAAACAACAACAGATGATACCTCCTATACATAGTATAATATATATATATATATATATATATATATATATATATATATATATATATATATATATATATATATATATATATATATATATATATATGAAGCATACCACATATTAATTTACACACCAGTGGAACATTAACAACATATGATTCCAGCAAGTGGATCTTATTCCCGACCACCGAGAATTATTATTGAGCTATCCAATTACTCAACAAATTATCTCAACTACTCAGGTTGTTATTAGCTCAACACCTATACTGGAGACGACAAAAATCTGTGGAGAAAGTATCCAAATATACACACTCTAAACAGCCGCACAAAACGATACAAACACAGTCAGACAATTTAACTCGCCTGATGCATTGTTGTTGCTGCTGTGGTGAGGCCCTTCAATAACCTCGACAACTTGGAGAAAGATGCCGGACCAGTGAAGGGCCTCAACACAGCAGCAACAACAATGCATCAGGCGAGTTAAATTGTCTGACTGTGTTTGTATCGTTTTGTGCGGCTGTTTAGAGTGTGTATATTTGGATACTTTCTCCACAGATTTTTGTCGTCTCCAGTATAGGTGTTGAGCTAATAACAACCTGAGTAGTTGAGATAATTTGTTGAGTAATTGGATAGCTCAATAATAATTCTCGGTGGTCGGGAATAAGATCCACTTGCTGGAATCATATGTTGTTAATGTTCCATTGGTGTGTAAATTAATATGTGGTATGCTTCATATATATATGAACGAGGATGATCTGTCGACTAACTAACTAACTATATATATATATATATATATATATATATATATATATATATATATATATATATATATATATATATATATATATATATATATATATATATATATATATATTATACTATGTATAGGAGGTATCATCTGTTTTTTTTTTTTTTTTTTTTTCGAGTATAATATTGTAAACATTTTGACACCACGATAATTCCACTAAAAAGCTACCTCTTGGTGTGAACATCACTTAAGACCGTCACAAGGATAATTTCTAAATAATTACACCATCAGTCAGTGCATACGCAGAAACAACATAGCGTGTATAGTATTGATACCTTGTGTTACTGATACATAATATTCTGAATAAATTAGCTGAAAACTCCAGAAGTAAACATGTCTTCGCTACAAGACTTGATAGCTATAGGACAGAAAGGTGGTAGTCAGGGCCCGAATTAATAGCATGGGCCAAACAAGAACTGATCGATTTACAAGCATATCAACGTGAACAGAGAGCTGCAGCAAAAGAAGCCAGATAGGCACAAGCAGCTCTAGAAAAGGAAAATAGAGAAGAACTTGAGAGACAAAAAGAAAAAGAATTGGCATTAGAAAAAGATAGGCTTGCCCTTGAGAAAGATAAACTAGCAACCGAGTTATTAATTAAAGACAAAGAGATTGAAGGCAACTTAAAGGTAAAGACTCTTGAAGAAGACAAAAGACAACAAATAGATAAACAGGGTACCAAAAGATAACGACTAAAGTTACAGTGAACTTCATATAAACAGCCTATCAGCTATATAGGTCAATGACAGTTCAATGGATTAAACATACTTATTTTATTCTACTGTAAAACTGTGATAGTAATTAAGATAACTTTTACTGAGTCTATAAATACCTTATGATTTTATTTATTTTGTCAGAAATACATTAAGCAAACATCACGATGACACACATGTTAGACACAGTAAATTCATAATGGAAGGATAGAATCTAATTAAAATCAACAGAAAACATCTCTTTAATAATCATCCAACCTTCAATTTACCTAACATCTCAAGCTGTCTTGCTACTCACTAAGACACATACATATACAGGGAGATACATAATAAAAACAATAATTTTTTATCTTCATTATATCTAAACTGTACTATGCGGCAATGAAATAATCTAAAACTATTGTATTCAGAGTACATAAATGGTAACAGAGAGATACAGTTATCCAAGTATTAATTAAAGCTCTGAACTACCGTATAGAATGAGTACAGATATCAGCAGTCAATGTGACATTGTAGTTTAATTAACTTAATGTAAGTCAGATATGTACATAATTTTTCCATTTTTATTAATTACCAGAATGTACAGAAGACGAATGAGAAGGTAGTGGGACCGTGCAAGCACCACCATAAATCCATACAGGAATCTGGAAAAGGTAGAATTCCAGGTCTATAATCCGAGGGAACCAAACCAGCATAAACGAGCGAGCAAAAAGATCAGCCCATGGTAAACAAGTATGACCAACCACACCCATGGTGAAGAAATGAAGTGGTATTACGGTTATTTAACGTTAATGTGACTTCATACATCAGATTTCATATTCCATCTATCATGATTAAACCATCATCTCATGAAATGAAAACATACCATTCATTAACCATCATTACATCACAAAATCGGTGGTAAGAAAATATACAGGTATAAGAACCAATTTCATACTATAAATTGAGAGAAGTTAGGTCATCGTGCTGGTGAAAGCATAACATCATATATACCGAATTGATGCAACGCAATCTATTGTGAGTCTGTCCAGGTCAATTTCAATTCACAATAGACCAGTCTATATTTCACCGGCAAGCATATCATCACACATATTACAATGATGATAACAATAGACTGTTGTGCCATGTGATAATATAATTTTTCATATACATGATTGTTTATGTGAAATTTGTTTTTCCATATACAGATTATGTGTCCATAACAGAGGACTTAATATTGGATCTTTTGCAGCAACAGTGAAGGGTAATAGAAAAACCAATCAAGACTATTGCAAGAGACACAAATCAGAAGTTATAACAATGGTGGCAACAAAAACAACACAAAGCAACAACGGTCAAGAAACAGATTGCAACGAATAACACGAGTGTATGGTGGCATCTAATTTTAATGTTGATGCTATAACATATCAGCATATATAGCACATTGATAATTGAAGTCAATGTCACATTTTTAAAATTTTCTTTCAATTGATAACATGCATAAACATATCAAATATGTCAATGATATTTATTGCTGATAATTTTATGCTCTAAATTGACATATTCCATAGTAGAAATGAATATGCATAGAAATTTAAATGCATTTTTTTATCATATAGCTATTGGTCAACACGATACGGGTTTAAAATATCAACACAAGGCCAAGAGACAGTATTGCAGTGAAAGTAATGAACACAGAGACAGAGAGAAACATTTTACAAGAAATAAAGAGCCTTGTTAGGGCAATGAAAAACAAGAGACAATGAGCAGAAAGTGCATGAATATCAACCAGCAATGGGGATAGACGATCAAAGTATTATAAACTTCGACAGACACAAATGTATTGGTAAATAAGTCTACATCATACAATTATATCACCAATATGATGAACTTGCGGTTATAATATGAAAAGACAACACCTTTTACGAATAAGAAGTAATCACCCTAGACAGACAAAATACTACAAGTAAACCGCAAACAAGCAACTGCTTAGGCAACGACCTCACTTGTGATTGTATAAAGTTCATTAAGTCAAACGGTAAACCAAAATGACAAATGAGAACCACAGCGGTATAGAGGTCATAGATATATTGGTAATATTCCACTATACCAAATACAAATAATAATACAGATGGTCATGGTACCCATTAACCACGCATGTCCACTCATTCGGGCGTAATGGCCTTGATAGGTTTGAGGATGCTTGCCTATAGGACAAATGAGGGACTACTATGGGGAGGCCATGGGACCTTATGAAGCTCATAGTATGTTAGCCCAGCCTCCCCCCCCCCCATAGGCTGGTATACACGTCGTCTGCGGGGGAAGCAGATGGATAGGGCGTGTCTGACTATAATAATAATTTTTTTTTCATTGATTTTGTGCAGTGGTTAATGGAATGCCATACCGTCAGATTATCACAGAAAATAGGTAGGTGGAAGTACATCAGTATACAATATAGTTATGAAATGACTACCAATATCGCTACATGTCATAAGAGTGAAAAAACCGAAGAGACTGAAAATGGCTACACCATATTCGAAAAACAGGGGGGGGCATAATGCCATGGACCGATATGAAGTAGACAGAGGTAAACTGATGTAGCAAGAACAGGTTTACCATAGAAGAGGAATTGTCATAGTGAGAGCAGTTCACGCGATCACTATGAACGAGTACGCGCGAATAAGTCAAGGGAAGTCGGTAAGCAACTGATGATGATATTGAAGAACAAAGGGAAACTATTCAGAGAAGTTGCGTATCACGTGAGATTAGTTGTGTGGTGCACGGGAAGGAGACGGCTGGACAAGGTTAGTCTAGCCAGGGTCCCAGTTGTGGAAGGACGCAGAACGAGTGTTGAAAGTGAAGCAAGATTAATTCGACATTGCTTTAGTATTTGAACGATGCTTCCGCCTGAGGCGAAAGTGTTTGAAACATGTCGGACGGCTAACTGAGTAGCCATTCCAGTTCAGTTACAGCGCGCCGAGTTGACGGCGATTGAGCAATGGCCCATGCCGATGTCAAGGGCAAGTGACCGTAAGTTGACCGTAGAGTAGCCATTATAGTAGAACTGTGTTTCAGGGCTGTGAACATTGATTAGACATGTTATCTACTTATCGCACGCCATCCCGCACCTTTCGGGAATGACTGATGTTATGCGCTGCGATCATTGTTTACAAAAAACTCTGAAGAATGGCAAGGACATTGAGTTGTTCACTGTTTCAAAGCGACGCATGTTCCTGCTTAAATCTGTCACTGCGGCTGAACAAACGAGCCAGCAATCAGTTTCATGGCAATATCTCAGTAAAATAAACTGAGGGAAAATGATGAGATTTAGCATATAACCTTATACAGATAAACACCCAAAAACACACACCTCCCACCTACATATACCCCACCCACACATATACGCCGCTCACACACATCTTCTCACAACTACACACCTCCCCCACCCATACACTCATTTCTCACACACATCCTCCCACTCACGTACTCATCCATCAACCACTCTCACCCACACATCACCCACGCGCCCATCAACACATGCATCTTTCATCTACCCTCCCACCCCACACACCCCAACCACTCAACCTAACACACATCCCCCATCATCGCATACATCCTTCAATCACCTGCGCATCCCACACCTCCCCCACCTCTCACACATCTCCCCTCCCACACAAAACTCCACTCATAAACACATTCCCCTCCCCCACACACACATCCCCCACATACATTCCCCATACACATCCCCGCCCACATATCTCCCCACCCACTCACACATCCTCCACCTACAAACATTCTCACCACCCACACATACATCCTCCACCCAGTCGCATTTACCCCATCCACACTCACACACTCCCGCCCACACAGACATATCCCATTCACAGACACCCCCACACTCATCCCCCACACCCATTACATACCCAACCCACACAATCTCCTACACACCCATTCACCTACCCAAACACACAATCCCTACCCACACCCCCTCCCAACCCACCAACACCCACATAATTCCAACTATCCTCTCAAAATACCCCCTCCCCCTCCCCCACACATCATATCCCTCACACACATACATCCACCACCGACTACATATCCCTTCTCACATCCACACATCACCCATTAACCCATATACATCCCCCACACACAACCCCTCCACACATACATTCCCCACACCCGCACACACACACATATCCCTCACATACACACCCATACACACATCCTCACATCTAGACACATACATGATGCCTCACATGATCACTGAAACTAATAAGAACAAACTCCCACACTTTACACACAATTGAGACACTGACGATTGTCGTGAGAATTCTCGCAATTGCAAGAAGTGGAGAATAAATTGTACAAATACATTGTCTAGCGTAAAAATTAGTGATGCAATTCAACTCTCTCTATTTTCTCTCCCCCTCTCTCTCTCTCTCTTGCTCTCTGGGTGTTATCATAGATCAAAATCTAACTTTTAACTCACATGTTCATGCTCTAGTTAAACAAATAGCCAAAAAAGTATACCAACTTGCCAAAATTAAAAATTTCCTTGACGAAAACACAAGAAAGATATTCTATACTTCTCATATACAAACACATATTGATTACTGCTCCACAGTCTGGGATGGATGCTCCAAATCAATAACAAAACGCCTATATTCACTCCAGAAAAGGGCAGTGCGTTTAATTAATGGTGAAAAGCTTACCGACAATTCTAACCTATATAAACGTCCCCGGTTACTGCCACTCCACAAGCGCCTGCTTTTTAATAAGACCAAACTAATTCACAAAATCCTATTTCAAAATGCTCCAAGCTACCTTTGGCCATTGTTTAAATATAACGCTAGACATAGCGAACGACCAAATATACTTCATGTCCCTAAACCTAGGATAGACTTATATAAAACAAGCTTAGCATACTCTGCCGCTCAGTTGTGGAACAATCTTCCACAAGAAATCAAAGACACCACCAATCATGATACATACATTCGCAACCTGTTTGAACACTACCTTAGTACAGACTACATGCCCCCATAACAAACAACACAAAAAAGACAATAATGGTAACTTATCTCAAACGACAACTAGCCAAAAAAACATTCCCTTATGTATGGCACGTTACACCCTCCTTAGGTATTTATAATGCCCATGTTAAACACTGCCTCAGTGAGTCATTTGTTATTGATTATTTTTCATGCGTTTTAATGTTCTTTTGTTGTCAAAAGTTGCTTCATAAGTGATGTTGAATGAAAGAATGTATGAGAGGAAATAGAGAAGAAGGGCAGAATGTCAGACGGGCCTGCGTGCCCAATTCTTAACCCTTTGAAAATAAAGACTTATTATTATTATTATTATTATTCTCTCTCTCTCTCTCTCTCTCTCTCTCTCTCTCTCTCTCTCTGTCTGTCTCTCTTCCCCCCCCCCCCCCCCCCACTCACTAACTCTCTCACTCACATCACAGTAATGTTATATTATATATGATACAATCAAGTGGCATACAAAATGATAATATGGAAGATGAGAATTAAAAAACAAAATATGGACTGGCATGTTACAGGACAATCAAGTGGCATACAATATGATACCTCGTAATATGAAAGATGAGAATACATAAAAAATATGGAATAGCTTGTTACATGACATGCGTGGGCTCAACTCTCTCTCTCTCTCTCTCTCTCTCTCTCTCTCTCTCTCTCTCTCTCTCTCTCTCTCTCTCTCTCTCTCTCTCTCTCTCTCTCTCTCTCTCTCTCTCTCTCTCTCTCTCTCTCTCTCTCAGATCGCAACAAGCTTATAGTTGACAGTCAATCAGGATTTCGACCAAAATATTCTTCCCATACGGCCCTAACAAACATGATAGAAAATTGGCGCCAGAGTATAAATAACAACAATCTGTGTGGAGCTGTGTTTATCTATTTCAGGAAAGCATTTGATATGATAGACCATGCCATTTTAATTAAAAAACTAGAGACAACTTTATGAGAGACTATAAGCCACGCCATTGTCCAGACAGATGGGGACTGCATTACGAAGACTCTGGTTACCCGACTACGATGATTGAAAGAAGGAAGTGTAGTCAGCCCCAACTGTTGCCCGCCCGGTTGCTGGCTGATAGTTACTACGATCCGTCCAATAACGTAATCAATGTTGTCGTTAAGCCAGTCAATGTCAACCTGCATAAGAGACTGCAAAATATACAGGTTAGTTTTCTGTTGGGTGGTATGTAAGTGAGCTTCTTGAGATGGGTAATATGGTAGTTTCCCCTTGCTTTCCACATCCACATAGCTTTGGATAACGTTATCAAACATCAGCAAGCTTATAATTTGCTAAAGTAAAATCAATGTAAGGAGGTGAATCGTGGAGAGACTGGCACCTTGCCGTCTTCATAGTTCACAGTTTGTAAAATGGAGTTTACACATCTCTATAACACAAAGCCTGAGCTGGATTTAGAGAACATGTATTGCCCATGCAGCATGATCCCTCTCTCGGCCTGCCTTGTTTACTCCAATAAGATTGGAATAAGACAAGCTGCAGAAGCTGCCAGATCACCAAGACAATGCTCTAACTGTCCTCCTGTTGGAGTTTCCATCCTAAATCAGTTGCCAACCAAGACTTAGAGACTGATATGCCCTGCCGTGACATTTAGTCTTTAGATTGCATTTCCTCGCACTAGGGAGGGTCAATATATTAGTGGGAAAATATGTAGAATCTGCTGTGATGTGAATTTATAGAAGAATGATGAGAAATCTATGGGCAGATAAACAGGGTAATAAAGATAGCTTGGAAGAAATTAACCCGAAAAGGTTACTCGCATATGGATAAGCCAATCCACATTATTTAGGCGCTTCATGAGAAGGGAAAAGTTAAAGTACATGGTGACAACGGGAAAGTTGGAGCAGAGTGAGACAAAAAAAAAAGAAATTAGCTTCATTTCCTTTACATGATATCGCAGTCAAACCCAACATGTGGGGCTATTTATGGTGTCTTGGGAAGTTTGCGTTTAGTAAGTTTTCCATTGCTTTCTGAACGACCGGAAATCATACCATTGCATAAAAACCAACGCAAGGCCTTCTGCTGCCAAATCACCCGCAGCTGTGTTTCGAACGCGATATGTGGGATTACAAAATGCGTTCTAACCCCTTCGCCACAGAGTCGGCCAAGGGAGAAGAGGCTGGGCAATGTGACATCATACCAAGGAGGATTGATTGATTGATTTAAGAACCGACATCACAGCATTCGGGGCATTCCCATAAGCGCTCCGTCCCCATCCTCAGCAGCCAGCGAAAAGTCCCAACACCAGTAGTGCCAGTAGCAATCTGATTATATGTCCGGCTCGCCTTTCCTCTGAACGTCGATTGACGGTCAGATCCCCTCGTCACTCCTCGCTGTCTCATTCTTGCCAAACCATGGTGATCCATTTGCTCCTCCGAGGTGTACACGTGCTTATACAAGGCCGCAACCACGTCTGCCTTATCATGCATCAATACTACACCAAGTTTTGCAGAGCCAGCCTATATGTACGACTGTTCATTCCCCGCACACCGGCATGCCTCGGAGAAAAGATCCAGACGATGCTTGCCACCCGTGACCTCCGAAGCGAAGCATGCCACTCTGCACGAAGCATGTCTGTCCTCACCTTCCTCAGCATGCTTTCTGAGTCAGTTACAATCACGATGTGTGTGTGTGTGTGTGTGTGAGTGTGTATCGTGTTCTCCATCCAGCGGAAAGCTGCAGTGACCACCTCCACCTCCATTCTTAAGCTAAATTTTATGGTATCATATGCCTGGCTCTCCTGCACTGCAAGGAGGAATATTGGGTATAATAAATTTTTGGCAATATCTGAGACCTAAAGCTGTTAATAAATATCACGACCAATGCTACACGGCATCAACTAAAAGGAGAAGTGTGCATCATGAAGAAGAAAAATACGAGCATTATTTTTTTGCATATCCTATCTGCATAAGATCCCCTCGTCACTCCTCGCTGTCTCATTCTTGCCAAACCATGGTGATCCATTTGCTCCTCCGAGGTGTACACGTGCTTATACAAGGCCGCAACCACGTCTGCCTTATCATGCATCAATACTACACCAAGTTTTGCAGAGCCAGCCTATATGTACGACTGTTCATTCCCCGCACACCGGCATGCCTCGGAGAAAAGATCCAGACGATGCTTGCCACCCGTGACCTCCGAAGCGAAGCATGCCACTCTGCACGAAGCATGTCTGTCCTCACCTTCCTCAGCATGCTTTCTGAGTCAGTTACAATCACGATGTGTGTGTGTGTGTGTGTGTGTGTGTGTGTGAGTGTGTATCGTGTTCTCCATCCAGCGGAAAACTGCAGTGACCACCTCCACCTCCATTCTTAAGCTAAATTTTATGGTATCATATGCCTGGCTCTCCTGCACTGCAAGGAGGAATATTGGGTATAATAAATTTTTGGCAATATCTGAGACCTAAAGCTGTTAATAAATATCATGACCAATGCTACACGGCATCAACTAAAAGGAGAAGTGTGCATCATGAAGAAGAAAAATACGAGCATTATTTTTTTGCATATCCTATCTACAGGACATCGCTGTTAACACCAGCATTTTGTGCTGTTGTTGATGTCTTGGCAAGTTTACGTTCAGTAGTTTGCTATTGCTTTCTGAACGACCGGCTCCTATACCAACACGTTAAGACCCAGCGCGACTCGGTCTGCTGCCAAATAGGTCGCAGTTGTGTTTCGAAAGCAGGTAAGCGGCTCACGAATCGCTTTCGCAAGACCTTAGCCACGGAGACCGGCACGTGCACTTTACACAATCTAAATATCTAAAGCCGGTCTCCCTGGTCTAGGAGTTACACGACTTTCTCCGCAATCCCGTATACTCTCGTGAGTAACGTGACGTGCGCGAGAATTAGTAGTGGTTCTCTCTGCGTCGGTAACTTACGAGGTATGTGAACCGGTCGCTCAGAAAGCAATGGCAAATTACTGAGCGTAATCAACAATCAGCTGAAAGATGCTGATGTTGACAGCGTTGTTCTGTAAAGGATATGCTAACAAACAAACAAAATATCAGAAACTTAACATATATCGGAAACTGACATATTTTGGCCATATTAAACGTCACAGCGGTTTATAAAGAACAGCGGCGGAGGTCCTGATTCCAAGAAGGAGAGGCAGGGGTAGATTAACATGGAGGTGGTCTCAGGACATTAAAGACACCACGGGCATGAGAAAACGCAAGGTATGGAAACTGGTGAAGGATAGAGAATATTACCGACGGGTTGAAGTACTTTTGGTAACAGTTGCTGGAATAATGCGTAATGGTCAGCAGAAAGTTGTATAATTTATATCTTATATCTTATTATTATATTATATATTACATCATCATCATCATCATCATCATCATCATCATCATCATCATCATTGTGACAAAACGTCAGTGGCCCATGTCCTCAGGCCTTCTTTGGGTTTGGGTAAACAGGGGGAAACAGCTTTCGGGAACCCTCAGTTCTCTTATTCGCTTAATCACTATGGAAGATAGTTCTCTGGGATACTTTAACAACACGATCTTTGAAATAGAACGATTAGATATATGTCTTGTCTTTGGGGAAAACCCGATAGGGCGCCTTGCACCAAATACACACGGGTTCAACTTCTGGGGAAAACAATGTCCGTTTAATCAAGTATGATGTGTAGACTGCCTCATGTCTATTTGACACTTCAAAGAGTGCGACAAATGAAGCGCAGCATGCTGATGGTTGACTGAAAGGGTCCTTCCTTTTTGAAAGTAAGAACAGAGCTGAAGGTCTCGACAGGGCTATACGCAGAAAGTATGTTGAAGACGAGGCCATGTCAAGTTTTGGGCCATGCCAGGTCCAAGGGTATGATCTCTACCAGATAGAGCCACAGCTGGCCCGAAAGAATGACCATCAGTCTTTCCAACACCTCGCCAGTCATCTCGATACGCTAGGATCGAGTCAGTTTGTATTCTGGACTGGACCCCACCTAAATATCAGACCCACACATCCTTGTCTGAGACAGTGAAGGATACCTACCCAATTCCCGCTCAGGAACTATTTCCCTTTGTAGGAACTTTTACTTAGCATTGTGACCAGGGATCACAGGACATTTTCCCACGAACATTAGTCTGGTTCCACAGAGACCTGTTGTTAGCCCAACGTACCGGGAGGGAAAGCAAGGAGGACTTATGATTCGGTGAGCGATATGTGGACAGAACGGACCTTGACTACAGCTTGGTCTATGATGTAAAGCCATGATGCTCTGTGTCTGAACTGAATTCTGTGTCCCGGTTTTGTCTGTTTAGAACTATCTGTTTTAACTGCCTTGATGTTTTCCTGTGCTGTTCTTTATTAATTTAATAAATCACGTTTTAGTTTACTCCAACGATCACTGTGTTATCTATGGATCAGCCAGAAAGACACGTCAGGGAATAGGTCCCGAGGTCGAAAGAGAGAGTGACAGTGAGTCCGGGGAACGGAGGAGGGTTGGCAAGCAAAGACCTATCCCAGCCAGGGCTATAGAAGATTATTTAAACATTGTGACAGGGCTATTTGGGACCCTCCACGTAGCTTGTTACAATCATCATCATCATTATCATCATCATAATCATCATCATCATCATCATCATCATCATCATACATCATCATCATCATCAACAACATCAATTGCATGTCATCATCACCATCTCATATTTATTTTCATCGTCAACAATACCACCACAATGACTACTATCAGCGGGACGCAGAGGTGTTTCCAAGGCACCAGGACCGGGTTATATACTGGCCAAGACCTATTGACGCGTCCTCGTCGAGCGTCCTGGGCAACAGGTCCCTTCGGGGTCCTGGCTAAAGTCAGTAGGATCGCTGATTCCTCCGAAGTCGGAGAGTGTCTGCCTGTACGGCGAGGAACCACCAGTCTGCACACCAATAAGCCAGAAATGGGACAACGGATACTCACGCAAACCTCAGGTCCTGTATGACATCACACTGATGTTGGACAACAGGATGCCTTCATCCGACATACGGGACTTCGCGTTGGAGCTCAAGCCAACGAGCACAAGCAAGCAAGCAAGCAAGGCCTTAATGTTGTGACGCTAATAACATCTTTTCTCTCAAACAGAAATCAAGTAGTATCATACAATAAATCTCTGTCCCAAACCACTACCTTCAATACTGGGGTACCGCAAGGCTCTATTCTTGACCCTCTATTATTCGCCATATATATTAATGATCTACCTTTGCATCTTTCGTCGTCCTGCGATATATTTGCAGACGACTGTACAGTGTATACAAACGCTGAAAGCAGTAATTTGCTGAAGTCGTCTTTGCAACAAGAATTAAATAATGTAGTTAGGTGGAGCTATGCGAACCGTATGCAAATTAACATCACTAAAACAAAATCTATGTTATTAACAACCAGACAAAGACTTCAGACTCTAAATTCACACAGATCACTTCAACTTCACATCGATAACATGCCAGTAGAAAGTGTAATTGAGCACAAAACATTAGGCCTCATCATTGATAGAAACCTAACCTTTAATCCTCACGTTCAATCACTCACTAAACAAACAGCGAAAAAAGTCTACCAACTCACCAAAATTAAAATGTTCCTTGATGAGGACACAAGGAAAATATTCTATATGTCTCACATACAGACACATTTTGATTACTGCTCTACAATCTGGGACGGTTGTTCCAATTCAAGCACCAAGTGACTTTACTCACTCCAGAAACGGGCCATGAGTTTAATTTATAGCAAACATTTAACTGACAATCCTAGCCTGCATAAACGTCTTCAGTTACTACCACTCCGCAAACGTCTGCTTTTCAATAAGGCCAAACTAATTCACAAAATCCTACATCGGAATGCCCCAAATTACCTTTGGCCATTGTTTGAATATAATGCTAGACACAGTAAACGATTAAATATATTACACATTCCGAAGCCTAGGATAGACTTATACAAAACAAGCTTAACGTACTCTGCAGCTCAGCTGTGGAACAATCTTCCACATGAAAGAAAAGACATCATCAATCCCTATACATATAATCGCAAATTATTTGAACACTATCTCAGTACGTATTACCTTCCCCGTTAATAATAGAAGTAATAATAATAATAAAACCCTAGTATAACAGTCTCCTTTCGGTAGGCCAGTATATTCCACACAGCTAATAACAAGTGCCACACCAGTTATTACTATTACTGAGAAGTGTAGTATTGATTTTTAATTTTCCCACATGCCTTTATACAGCATATCTTTTATATTGTTGCTGTTTTCAATTAGCCTTGAATGATGTGTGAATGGTATAATGTATGAAAGAGAGTGATAAAAGGGCAGAATGTTAGACGGGCCTGCGTGCCCAATTCTTAACCCTTTCAAAATAAAGTTTTGTTTTTGTTGTTGGTGTTGTTGCTGTTGTTGTTGTTGTTCTCTCTCTCTCTCTCTCTCTCTCTCTCTCTCTCTCTCTCTCTCTCTCTCTCTCTCTCTCTCTCTTCTCTCTCTCTCTCTACATACACACACTCTCACACTCATCCTCTCTGTCTCTCTCTCTGTCTCTGTCTGTCTGTCTGTCTGTCTGTCTCTCTCTCTCTCTCTCTCTCTCTCTCTCTCTCTCTCTCTCTCTCTCTCTCTCTCTCTCTCTCTCTCTCTCTCTCTCTCTCACTCACACTCACTAACTCTCACTTACTCTACAGTAATTTACATGAATTCATTTTATGCATGTTAAAATCAAGTGCATCAAAATGATAATATGATAATATGAAAATGAGAATACACAAAACATATGGAACAGCATGTTAGATGACATGCGTGCGCTCAACTCTCTCTCTCTCTCTCTCTCTCTCTCTCTCTCTCTCTCTCTCGCCTCTCTCTCTCTCTCTCTCTCGCTCTCTCTCTCTCTCTCTCTCTTCTCTCACACACACATGCACACACACCCACACACACAACATACACACGCAAATACACATATACCCACGCACATACACACACCTACACACATCCACATACTTACGCACACGTACTCACATAACACCCAAATATACACTCCCTCGCATACACTGCATGCATGCACACTTACACACACAAAAATATACAATACATATACGAGCACACACACACACACTCATCCATACACACATATACACACGGACATGCATATAAACGCATATAAACACAAGAACGGACACAGAAATGGAATAAGCCTGCAAACAAAGCTGAAAGTCTTCAAAGCAGCTGTATTATCCACACTGCTATATGCTTGTGAAACCTGGACTGTTTATCAGCGGCACGCTAGGAAATTAAACCACTTCCACGCAATCTGCCTAAGAAAGCTATTGCAGATTAAATGGCAAGACAAGATCCCAGACACGGAAGTCCTAGAATGAGCGTCCATGCCCAGTATCCACACTCTACTAATGAAGAATTAGGTTCGCTGGGCTGGTCACTTAGCTCGCAAGCCAGATAACAGGCTCCCTTAACGAATATTTTAGGGCGAGCTTCGTTGTAGTAAACGCTCCCAAGACGGCCAGAGGAAACGTTTTAAAGATGCTGAAGATCTCACTGAAAGCTTTTGGAATTCATCATGACACCTGGGAGACTGCTGCCAAAGACCGAAATTCATGGCGTGCATCACAACGCAAGTGTGCAATCATGTGTGAAGCAACCAGGACTTTAGGAGCTGTGAAGAAAAAGCTGGACAGAAAAATCACTGCAGGAGATCATCCTCCTGGAACGTCAAGCATCTTAGAACTCACGGCTCCATACTTTCAAACTCACTGGATGAAATGAATGGTCATCATCATTCTTGATGGACAAACAACATAAAGAGAGGTATGAGACAGGGATGCGTAATGTCTCCAGATCTTTTATTTTCATTTTCATGTAGTGAAAATATTTTCAGAAATATAGAATACTAGCTGACCCGGCCCGGCTTCGCCCAGTCCCTGGTGGGGAGCATCTCATTTAATTCATATAAGTAGTCATATAAGTTCTCGTTCCCGTTACCGACTGTCTGTCTGTCTGTCTGTCTGTCTGTCTGTCTGTCTGTCTGTCTGTCTGTCTGTCTGTATGTATGTATGTCTGTCTGTCTTTCTGTCTGTTTATCTGACCCGGCCCGGCATCGCCCAACTCCTGGTGTGGAGCAAATCATTTAATTCATATAAGTAGTCATATAAGCTCCCGTTCCCGTTCCCGACTATCTATCTGTCTGTCTGTCTGTCTATATGTCTGTCTGTCTGTCTGTCTGTCTGTCTGATCCGGCCCGGCTTCGCCCAGCCCCTGATGGCGAGCATCTCATTTAATTCATATAAGTAGTCATATAAGTTCCCGTTCCCGACTGTCTGTCTGTCTGTCTGTCTGTCTGTCTGTCTGTCTGTCCGTCCGTCCCTCCCTCTCTGTCTGTCTGTCTGTCTGTCTGCCTGTCTGTCTAATCATTTATTGGTTGCAGTTAGAACAACCTTAGATAAACGAAGACCAACTTACAAAACGCATTAGAAAGAGCACTTGAAAGATCTTTACATCTTCCCCAACAATTAACTTGGGTAAATGGAGCGGCGGCAGCAGCATCAGCAGAAGAAGGAAAAGGAGGAGTAGACAACTGCAGCGAAAAGGTGGGTCTGTCTATCTATCTGACCCGGCGTGGCTTCGCCCAGCTCCTGGCGGGTAGCGTCTCATTAAATTCATACAACAAAAAAAGTAACTTAAAAGAATGTCCTTCCACACACCATCCATTATTTTTAATGAAAACTCTTTCTAATCACCTGCATGACTACAGTAACTTCTTAAGCAAAAAAAGATGAGTTACAATGTTATGCATTGTGCATTATTTTTATGAAAACTTTGAAAATGCCTTAAAGATTGTATCATTATTTATTATAACTCATATGCCGGTACATAACTATGGACAAAGAGTTTATAAATCTTTGAAAACGATGCCACAATATGACTATAAGTTATACAGAAAAGTTATGCCCCTTGAAATAACTTTTACAGAGTTAAGTCCCCTGAGATATATGAAATTATAATGAAAAGTGGAAAATGAAATAATATTGGGTAAGCAGCCGATTTCACACTAAAAAAATATGACAGTGGGCTGCGCTGGAATGAAAGGAAGAGGTGTAGAAAATTTCATCTCAATCGGATGGGCCGTTCGCGAGCGCATAAAGGACATATGGACAGACGGAGAGTGCCTTTTATATATAAGATATGAAAGGAATCAACATTGGGGAACTAAACTACAGTAACATTAGATATGCAGATCATACAGTCTTGATTGCAGACAATGGGATTGATATGCAACATATAGTAGATACGATTGTTGCATACAATGAACAACTAGGGTTAGAATTAAATTGTCACAAGACACGGATTATGGTCGTCACTCATTCATTCATTGGCACCTTTCCATCTTGACAGACGATAGTTTGGTACATTATGCTTCAAAAAGGCTTAATAACTACAACCCATGGCGGTGGCGAGTGTGGTTGATAAGGCAAATTCGTGCTGTAAATGTTCGTCCACAGCAGATGCATGTGAAAACATTGTCATTTCCACCAATATGCACCATCTCACGTCTCTCACGCTCTGTGTGTGCTGTATCTGCAATCATTTTCTCCTTTGTCTTTATTCCATTTGTGGTAGTTGCCCTCCATGTAACATGTTCAGCGGCGACTTGCTCCCAATGTGCATTGTCAATGCCTGTATCAATCATGCACAGCTTATACACATCTTTGTATCGTAGTAGAGGCCGACCCTGAGATCTCCTACCCATCTGTAATTCACCAAAAAAGATGTCCTTTGGTATTCTACGATCATCCATCCTCCTAACGTATCCTATCCATCTAAGTCTATGTAGACTGAGCATGGAACACAACCATCAAACACCCTGATATTTCCAATACTTTAGACTTTGTGATTTTGTCTTACCACTTAATACCAAGAATTCTTCGCAGACACCGCATATGAAAGTTGTTTAAACGTTTCTCTTGGTGTGAGTTTATTGCCTCTCCATAGCACAAAGAATGGGCTAAAATATAGAGACCATGTGCTGCACATGCAGCATGATCCCTCTCTTGGCCTGCCTAGTTCACTCCAGAGGAAAGGTAACACCTATACATCTGGAACAAGACAAGCTGCAGAAGCTGCCAGATCAGCAAAGCAATGCTCTAACTATCCGCCTGTCTGAGCTTCGATCCTAGACCAGCTGTCAAGGCTGAGGGCCTGGTCTGCCCCTGCCATGACATTTTGTCTTTAGGTTGCATTTCCTCGCACTAGGACGAAGGAAATACTACAATCTATATATATATATATATATATATATATATATATATATATATATATATATATATATATATATATATATATATATATATATATATATATATATATATATAAAAGACGATGTATGTATGTCCGTTATTTATGCGTTCGATAACGGTCCATCCGATTGAGATGAAATTTTCTACATGTATTCTTTTCATTCCCGTGCAGCCAACTGTCATAGTTTGTTAGTGTACAATCAGCTATTTACTTACTAAAATTTAATATTTTAATATCTTATTCATTTATATATAGCGAGGGGACTTAACTTAAGAAAAGTTATTTCAAGGGGCATAACTTTTAATAGCATAGCTATATATTTTATATATAGATTGTTGCATTGTTTTCAAAGATTTATAAACTCTTTGTCTACAGTTATTTACAGGCATATGAGTTATAATAAATAATGATATAATCTTTAAGGCATTTTCATAGTTTTCATAAAAATAATGCATCTATTTAAATAGTGAAAATTTTCTAACTCATCTTTTTATTTTTCTTCAACAGCACATTAATTTTTTTTTAACATTCTCATATGTATGGCGCGTTACACCCACGTTGGGTATTTATGATGCCCATGTTAAACATTTCCTCAACGAGATACTTTTCATGCATTTTAATGCTTATTGTTCTTTTGTTGTCAAAGAATTGCTTCATAAGAGATGTTGAATGAAAGAATGTATGAGAGGAAATAGAGAAGAAGGGCAGAATGTAGGACGGGCCTGCGTGCCCAATTCTGAACCCTTTGAAAATAAAGATTTTCGTTCGTTAAAAAAAAAAATGTAATTTTTTGTGAGAGAAAGTTAGTTGCATATCGTTTCCAGTACTCTGCAGTCAACCCACCGCCCACCATTTATTGGCTGTTCGTGATATCTTGGTAAGTTTACTTTAGATAGATCTCTTCCAATCATATTTTCTACTATCAATCTATCTATTCTTCTATTCTATCTATATTTTTAACGGGAACGGGCCGAACAGATAGATAGATAGACGGACGGACGGACAGACCAGACCAGACCAGACCAGACAGACAGACAGACAGACAGACAGACACGGGAACGGGAGCTTATGTGACTACTTATATGAATTAAATGAGATGCGAAGATGGCGACGGACGGTTGTGTTGTTTTGTGTTCGTTAACTTTTTCGCGTAGGGGATGGATTTATTCATCTCTTGCGTGTAATTGGTGTGCCAGGATGTAAAACCAGGAGGTTCTACTCAAGATCTGCGCGGGTGCTACGGAGTTCGTGCATCGAGCGAAGCCATCCTTGAGTGAATTTTCAGCAGCGTGTGTGGTTCTCAGCAGTGTGTGTTTACGTTTTTTCAACATGGCGGAACAACGTGTGTTCTCCGAGCGGCCAGAAGTCAACATAACGAAGCGGCGCGGTAGCCGCGCAGGGAGAAAGAAACAAGGTAAGCGCGGTGGTTTGAGACGTTTTAGACTCAAGTGTCACCGTCTAGGACTCAGGAACATCCGTATTCTATATTGGAACTGTGCCAGTGTAAAACAACGGGGCTCTATTTTAGAAACCCTAGTTTACAGGAACGACATTGTAGCACTCCAGGAGACGAGACTGGGCGATCAGCTACTCCGAATTGCCGGCTTCAAATGTTTCTACAACAGACGACATCTGGGAACGGCGATTCTCGTTCGCGACAGCATGGTGGCGTCAGAGCTAGACATGTCCAGTTGGGACAGTGACGATATACAAATACAGGCGTTGAGAGTTCATTCCAGTACATCATTCGTGTTGGTTAATGTTTATGCCCGCAATGCGAGTGTGGACGCCCAGAAGTGGCAGTGCTTAAGTGGCATATTAGGCCACGAGAGAAATGTTATTTTCTGTGGTGACTTCAACGCTAAAGGTAGATTATGGGGAAACACTTCCTCCAATACACAAGGGGAGGATCTCGAGACTGCACTGGAAACCATCGACCTGGTTTGTATCAACAGTGGCTGTGTCACCAGGACAGCAAGCCGTCCAGGCGATGAGGACAGTGCTATTGATCTGGCGCTAGTTTCACCTTCACTCACTACAGTGTGTAGATGGGGTGTCCTAGGACACCATGGCAGCGACCACCACCCTTGCAGCATATTGGTGGAGAAAGGGAGAACCAGGCAGCACAAGCTAAAGGTAAAGACGTTCCAGTATGACAGTACAGGGCAAGATGTGGTGAGTAAAATAAGACGTGACAAGCGCAGAACGTTTCAGGGCAGGAAAAAAAGCTGGGAGCAGCCACCGTGGTGGAGTTTCGAGGTGGAGAAGGCTTGGGTGGATAAGCGTAGTGCTGTAAGGAGATGGCAAAATGCCAAGAAGAACAGAGCTGGTCATCCTAGTCCCAGCTTGCCCTTAGAAAGAGAGATGCACACAAAAGTAAGCTATTTCAAAAAACTGGTCAAGGTGGTTAAAAGCGAAAAATGGGCAGAGGTGTGTCAAAGAGTAAGCACAGACAAGTCACTGAAATTGTTCTGGCGACTACATAAAAGCATGAGTGGTGTAGTCAAGAATAAGAGCATTTCTGACTTCCAAGGTGCTGACCTCATCTGGCAGAGGACTGACGAGGACAAGGGCAAAGCCCTCTTTGAACGCTACCTTGAGCAGAGCAACCAGACAGACATGGGAGGCCGAAATCTGGCCAAGGAGGTCACCTCAGACAGATGCAAGGCCCAAAACACTTCGGATGAAGACACAGTGACAGTGAAAGAAATCAAGGCTGTGCTTCGACGATCAAAAAACAGTGCTCCAGGTCCTGATGGCATAAGATACGACGACATAAATAGGTGTACCGACAATGAGCTAGAGAAACTAGCAGACATGTACAACAACAGTATAGGGAGTACTAGCATCAAGGAGGAATGGTTACACAGCTATCTGATTCCCTTGCCGAAGCCTGACAAAGACCACAAAAAAATTCAGGGATATCGAATTATAACCATGCAGAATACAATAGGCAAGCTGCTGGAGAAGGTAATTGCCAGGAAAATATCAAGCCAACTAGAGAGGCAAGGTGTTTTCCCACCTACCCTGGGTGGGTACCGTCCAAAAAGAGAAACCTGGACCAATGCAGCAGTCTTTGCCCATGATGTCTATGAAGGTTTCCACTCAGGCAATGAAACCGTTGCTGCAGCGATTGATCTTGAGGACGCATACAACAGAGTACCACTGGATTTTTTAATGTTTCAGCTTCTTGAACTAAACGTAAGTCCATTCCTCCTTAGTTGGATCGCTGCAGCCCTCTTCCAACGGAAAAAAGTTTTTAGATGTGGCAGTTGGACTTCGGAACCAACAACAATATATCCTGGCCTACCACAGGGATCACCATTATCTCCGGTACTGTTCAACGCTTACACAGTGAGAATCACCATATATATATATCAGACTAATCATCGCATAAAACAATAAAATTTCAATTTGCGACTTGTATCACTCAAACTGTCACCTTTTATTATGCATTCCAATCACGCTAACAACCGGACAATCATCCACACATTCACATTGACATGGTCTGATTCCACAAACAGGTACCCAATAAATTATGTTCCTGTGGTCTGGGTTACGACTTGCTCAATGCATGCAGGTTCCTAACCTCAATTCATCTTACACCAGGCAATGTCTGGATGTAGACTTATACATTACGTGAGGGTAGCATGTATTTTATGTCTCTCTGTCATTGGGGCTGGAAATTACTGCTCCCCAGAACGCAGTTGTCGTCGACGTCAGAGCTTTTTATTTCCCATACACGTGGTCAGACAAGAGGGTTTTGTTTTTCTTCCAGTTATGATCTCGGCTGTCTCTGGAAATTAATGTCCCGTGGGAGGGAATAATTCTGTTTGCAGTCCGGCGGCTGGTGTTGCCAGGACAGTGTTCCTGGATAAAGCCCCAGTTTTGAAATGTTTTAGGATCGTTGTCTGCGGGGGTCAAACCATTGTATGCCGGGGCTGGCGTTTTAATTTGGGATGCACAGGATGGCTAGGAAAGGAAGAAGTTATCCCAAATTCCAATTTACGTTACACATTATGTTGCCTTTTTTAAAATTACTAACGATACAATTCATAAGCTAATAGACGTTGAGGAAGAGGAGGAAGAAGGAGAAGAAGAAGAAGTGTTCCATCTGTATATTTAAGGGTTGTGATTGTAGTGTTCATCCGTATTTGGTGAGTCTAGGCTTTTTCACACGAACACACACACACACACACACACACACACACACAGAGGGTATAGCAGAATCCATTGGAATCTCGATACCTGAAGCCCATAAACGGGCACTCTCCCGCTGTTTATACTTCACCTCGATACCGCAAGGTACAAGAGGAACAAGATGAGATGAGATGATGAGAGAGAGAAATGTGTGAATTATAATAAAGTCTAAAGTAGAGAAATGTGTAAAGTATAATGCATTCTAAAGTATAGAAATGTCTAAAGCATATTAAAGGCTAAACTAGACACCGTTATAAGGTATCGTAAATGCGGAATTAGAGAACGATAAGAAGCATTCCAAAGGATGAAGTGTAGGATGTTACACAAATTATGACGAAAGAACTAGTGGAGATCTCGAAAAGGTACTAACAATATCCACCTTGGACTTGCTTGCTGTGACAAATATGTCTAAGGAAATATGCATTAAAGTGTATCAACATCATCATGATTATTACCATCAACGTAGTCTCCATCGTCAGTCATCATCATCATCATCATCATCACCATCATCATCACCATCATTATCACCATAAACAGCACCATCAACTTCATCAACTTAATTGCAACTATCGTAATCACCATTATCATAATCATTATCATCATTATCATCATCATTAATCATCATCATTATCATTATATACACCATTATAATCATCACCATCATCTTCATTATCTCCATCTTCCAGTAGGTGATCTGTTCAGAACTATGTGCCCATAGCGGCCTATGGAAATGCCTCTCTATCAGAGACCAGATATCGCTTCTCTGTCTCTGAGATGTGTAAATTGTCTATCGCATATTAGAGCCCTCAACAGTGTAGTCGTTCCCTGCTGGGTTTCCCCAGCACATCCCCTACATAATTGTCTTTTCCATACACGCATGTCTTTTTACTGCCCACATTATTTTATAATCCTAGTTTTTATTTGAACTAATAACCAATCAACTTTGAGTATTGCATTCTTGCTGATAGATTTATTTGTCCTCTTTTTGGTCAAGGGAAAACAGAGTCGAGTTGGGTTGATTTGAGTAGAGTTGAGTCAAGACAAAACATCATACCAGTCGGGACATTCCCGTACGTGCTCTGTTCTCATCTTCAACAGCCAGCAAAGAGTCGCAATTCTAATCGTAACTCTAGCAGTCTGGCTGTATGTCAATCTGACCTTTCCTCTTTTCCTGGGTGTTAGCCAGATCCTCTGGTCATTCCCTACAGCACCATTCTTTTCTGACCTAATGATCTATCTGTTCTTCCGCACTATATACGCCATCCAAAAGGACCCGGTCACGCCTGCCTTGTTATGTACCAATATCCCACCGCGCGTTGCAGATCCAGCCAATCTGTCCGCCTGCTCGTTTCCCACCACACCAGCATGTCCTGTGAGACCTGTCATCGATGTTCGTCTATTTGGTTTGTGAGAACTAATAGTGAGCAAAATCTTACAGAATAGTAAAACAATACAATAAGGGGGTTCACGTGAAAACTTTCAACTGTGTTTGAATATTTGAGTTTTCCCAACAGGTGGTAATCAATTGGGGTTAGGTCTGGTGAGCGCCATGGAGTTGGCGTGGATCAATGTACCACTCAGTGCAGGTGACTTAGAGTCTTGCACATTTTAGTGACAGACGTGAAGATCGAGTTGATTGTGAACCACTCTTCCGGAAATAAGCGGAGCGAAGGTCAAGCACGGTGAGAGATCATTCACGTCTGGACCGCGTTCGAGGTCGGACGGAGAATGGCGCATGGCAGAAGTCCATCTAGCCGCCACGTGTGTACAGATGGAGTGTTTGTGAATCAATGGATGAATGTCGACGTCAGTGATTGTTCGAGCGACAGATATACAAGATAGAGATCAAGTGCAAGTATTATTGTTTTAGTGACATTAATCTGACATTTGTTTTAAAAGAAAGACAGAATACACCGTGTGAAAACAGATGCAGCTGTCGTGTTGTGAAGAAGTTATTGTTAACGCAGTGTTGTCTGTTATGTGATATATCTGTGGTGATTTAGAGAAGGTAGAATCACTCCTGAAGAACAACAGGGTGCTCTTTGCCAGATGAATGCTAAACAGAGTGGGAGAATAACTCCCCGACAGATACCAGCGTCAAGCACTGGCAAACACTGCCAATCTACTCCAGGGCAAATAAGATTAACAATAGAACATGAATATTATATGTGCCCTGTCTACCTGGAGACAGTAGAGTGACTTATGTCAACAGTTACATGTGCCCTAATGCGTTAGCACCTGAGTAACATCAACTCATCCATCGGCAACACAGAATAGCTCATTGGCAGTAGAATCGCCAGTCGTAATCCATCCAGCAATAACTTATTGCCGACTCAGTTGTGACCCATTTCGCTCTATGGCAATACAGTGCGCTCATGTTAGCAACAGTTACATGTGCCCTAATGCGTTAGCAACTGAGTAACATCAACTCATCCATCGGCAACACAGAATAGCTCATTGGCAGTAGAATCGCCAGTCGTAATCCATCCAGCAATAACTTATTGCCGACTCAGTTGTGACCCATTTCGCTCTATGGCAATACAGTGCGCTCATGTTAGCACCTCACACATGTCAACAGCGCTCATGCCATCCGATTCGATTCCATACTTCCCGTGCAAAGGTTGAAACCAACGAAGACCTCCACTTTCAGTGTGTACCACATCCACCATACTCACTGAAATCTTTTCATCTTTTCCTGCCCCACATGGCATAGGGACAGTTCGTGTGTGTGTGTTTTCCCCTTGTTTCTGTGTTCGTTGTACTTCGTTGATCTGTGGTGTCCTTGACAAAGATTCTGAGAATCGAAACGTCGGTAGTCCTGTGTGCCGTATTGTACGCGTTTGTGTGTAGTTTATTTTATTTTATTATTCATTTTATATATTTATTGAGTGCTTCTGATTTCGGATGTTCATCTGTATTTCGCGATACGATGGATCTCCTTGTAAGGTATGTTAACGTTGTTGATGTTATTGTTTAGTACCTTTCTTCTCGCAGGAGTTTTACATACCTATTTGTTTCAAATTCATATTGTTATATCCTGCTGCAGCCGCTGCTTTTTTCTTTATATTCAACATTTACAGCGAGACTATACACAGAAGCATGGAACATCTTCAACATTTATAGCGGTACAATAAACAGAAACATGGTACATCTTCAACACTTACAGCGGTACAATACACAGAAACATGGTACATCTTCAACATTTACAGCGGTACAATAAACAGAAACATGGTACATCTTCAACATTTACAGCGGTACAATACACAGAAACATGGTACATCTTCAACATTTACAGCGGTACAATAAACAGAAACATGGAACATCCTTAGCATTTACAGTGGGACAATACACATAGATAGAGAATATCGTCGACATTTAAAGTGGGACAATACACGGAAACAAGGAACATCTTGAACATTTACAGCAGAACAATACACAGAAATATACATCTTGAATATTTACAGTAGGACAATACACAGAAACATGGAACATCTTTAACATTTACAGCAGGACATTACATCGAAACACGAAATACGTTCAACATTTACAGCGGGACTATACACAAAAGTATGGAACATCTTCGTCATTTACAGCGGTACAATACACAGAAACATGGAACATCTCCCACATTGACAGCAGGACTATACAAGGAAGTATGGAACATCTTGAACATTTACAGCGGTGCAATACACAGAAACATGGAACATCTTGGACATTTACAGCAGGACATTACATTGAAACAAGGAACACGCAGAACATTTAAAGCGGGACTATACACGGAAGTATGGAACATCTTCGTCATTTACAGCGGAACAATACACAGAAACATGGAACATCTTCAACATTGACAGCAGGCATATACACAAAAGTATGGAACATCTTGAACATTTACAGCTGTACAATACACAGAAACATGGAACATCTTAAACACTGACAGCGGGACTATGCACGGAGGTTTGGAACATCTTGAACATTTACAGCGGTGCAATACACAGAAACATGGATCATCTTCAACATTTACAGAGGTGCAATACACAGAAACATGGAACATCTTCAACATTTACAGCGGTACAATACACATTAACATGGAACATCTTCATCATTTACAGCGGTACAATACACAGAAACATGGTACATCTTCAACATTTACAGCGGTACAATACACAGAAACATGGTACATCTTCAACATTTACAGCGGTACAATAAACAGAAACATGGTACATCTTCAACATTTACAGCGGTACAATAAACAGAAACATGGTACATCTTCAACATTTACAGCGGTACAATACACAGAAACATGGTACATCTTCAACATTTACAGCGGTACAATAAACAGAAACATGGTACATCTTCAACATTTACAGCGGTACAATAAACAGAAACATGGTACATCTTCAACATTTACAGCGGTACAATAAACAGAAACATGGTACATCTTCAACATTTACAGTGGTACAATAAACAGAAACATGGTACATCTTCAACACTTACAGCGGTACAATAAACAGAAACATGGAACATCTTTAGCATTTACAGTGGGACAATACACATAGATAGAGAATATCGTCGACATTTAAAGTGGGACAATACACGGAAACAAGGAACATCTTGAACATTTACAGCAGAACAATACACAGAAATATACATCTTGAATATTTACAGTAGGACAATACACAGAAACATGGAACATCTTTAACATTTACAGCAGGACATTACATCGAAACATGGAATACGTTCAACATTTACAGCGGGACTATACACAAAAGTATGGAACATCTTCGTCATTTACAGCGGTACAAAACACAGAAACATGGAACATCTCCCACATTGACAGCAGGACTATACACGGAAGTATGGAACATCTTGAACATTTACAGCGGTGCAATACACAGAAACATGGAACATCTTGGACATTTACAGCAGGACATTACATTGAAACAAGGAACACGCAGAACATTTAAAGCGGGACTATACACGGAAGTATGGAACATCTTCGTCATTTACAGCGGAACAATACACAGAAACATGGGACATCTTCAACATTGACAGCAGGCATATACACAAAAGTATGGAACATCTTGAACATTTACAGCTGTACAATACACAGAAACATGGAACATCTTAGACACTGACAGCGGGACTATGCACGGAGGTTTGGAACATCTTGAACATTTACAGCGGTGCAATACACAGAAACATGGATCATCTTCAACATTTACAGCGGTACTATACACATAAACATTGAACATCTTCAACATTTACAGAGGTGCAATACACAGAAACATGGAACATCTTCAACATTTACAGCGGTACAATACACAGAAACATGGTACATCTTCAACATTTACAGCGGTACAATAAACAGAAACATGGTACATCTTCAACATTTACAGCGGTACAATAAACAGAAACATGGTACATCTTCAACATTTACAGCGGTACAATAAACAGAAACATGGTACATCTTCAACATTTACAGCGGTACAATAAACATAAACATGGTACATCTTCAACATTTACAGCGGTACAATAAACAGAAACATGGTACATCTTCAACATTTACAGCGGTACAATAAACAGACACATGGTACATCTTCAACACTTACAGCGGTACAATAAACAGAAACATGGTACATCTTCAACATTTACAGCGGTACAATAAACAGAAACATGGTACATCTTCAACATTTACAGCGGTACAATAAACAGAAACATGGTACATCTTCAACATTTACAGCGGTACAATACACAGAAACATGGTACATCTTCAACATTTACAGCGGTACAATACACAGAAACATGGTGCATCTTCACCATTTACAGCGGTACAATACACAGAAACATGGTACATCTTCAACATTTACAGCGGTACAATACACAGAAACATGGTACATCTTCAACATTTACAGTGGTACAATAAACAGAAACATGGTACATCTTCAACATTTACAGCGGTACAATAAACAGAAACATGGTACATCTTCAACATTTACAGCGGTACAATACACAGAAACATGGTACATCTTCAACATTTACAGCGGTTTAATAAACAGAAACATGGTACATCTTCAACATTTACAGCGGTACAATAAACAGAAACATGGTACATCTTCAACATTTACAGCGGTACAATAAACAGAAACATGGTACATCTTCAACATTTACAGCGGTACAATAAACAGAAACATGGTACATCTTCAACATTTACAGCGGTACAATACACAGAAACATGGTACATCTTCAACATTTACAGCGGTACAATAAACAGAAACATGGTACATCTTCAACATTTACAGCGGTACAATACACAGAAACATGGTACATCTTCAACATTTACAGCGGTACAATAAACAGAAACATGGTACATCTTCAACATTTACAGCGGTACACAATACACAGAAACATGGAACATCTTCAACATTTACAGTGGTACAATAAACAGAAACATGGTACATCTTCAACATTTACAGCGGTACAATAAACAGAAACATGGTACATCTTCAACATTTACAGCGGTACAATAAACAGAAACATGGTACATCTTCAACATTTACAGCGGTACAATACACAGAAACATGGTACATCTTCAACATTTACAGCGGTACAATTCACAGAAACATGGTACATCTTCAACATTTACAGCGGTACAATAAACAGAAACATGGTACATCTTCAACATTTACAGCGGTACAATAAACAGAAACATGGTACATCTTCAACATTTACAGCGGTACAATAAACAGAAACATGGTACATCTTCAACATTTACAGCGGTACAATAAACAGAAACATGGTACATCTTCAACATTTACAGCGGTACAATAAACAGAAACATGGTACATCTTCAACATTTACAGCGGTACAATAAACAGAAACATGGTACATCTTCAACATTTACAGCGGTACAATACACAGAAACATGGTACATCTTCAACATTTACAGCGGTACAATAAACAGAAACATGGTACATCTTCAACATTTACAGCGGTACAATAAACAGAAACATGGAACATCTTCAACATTTACAGCGGTACAATACACAGAAACATGGTACATCTTCAACATTTACAGCGGTACAATTCACAGAAACATGGTACATCTTCAACATTTACAGCGGTACAATAAACAGAAACATGGTACATCTTCAACATTTACAGCGGTACAATAAACAGAAACATGGAACATCTTGAGTTAACTAAAGCTGGAGGCCAACATGTACAAACGCTCATATATGTCTATGTTTGTTTGTATGTTTTTTTATTTTGTTTGCATATCCTTTACAGGAACAGTTATAACATCTGATGGGAGATGCCTTGAAGAGATTAGAACAAGAATCGCCATGGCGAAAGTAGTTTTTAGCAAGATGAAAAACATACTGACCAATAAAAAGATGTCAATTGAAACGAGAAAAAGAGTGTTGTGGGGATACATAGAGCCTGTTCTTTTTTATGGATGTGAAACATGGACAATGAGCAGTCAAGCTGAAAAACATCTGATGACTGCAGAAATGTGGTTTCTGAGGAAAATGCAAAGAATACCATGGACAGACAGAAAAACCAACGACCAAGTACTACACGAGACAAATGAAAATCGTAAATTGATTAGAGAAATTAGACGCAGACAGTCAAAATTATTTGGACATGTTATGAGAAGAAATAGATTGGAGAACTTAGTGACAACTGGCAAGATCGAAGTTAACAGACCAAGAGGAAGACCGAGAGGAAAATACCCGGATGGCTCGGCCAAATGGCATGGATGAAACAGGAACACTGAACTCATCCACGACTCTGGTGATCGAATGACAAGGCGAGTCATGACCGCCCATGCTTTCTGGCATGGCACATGATTGATTTACAGGAAACTGCAGTCAACACCAGCATTTTTCATCTGCTTTTGATGTCTTGGCTAGGTTTACGTTCAGTACTTTGCCATTGCTTTCTTCACGGCTTACCTATCCCGGTAAGTAACCGACGAGACTCGATCCGCTGCCGAATCTAGCACAGCTGTGTTTCGTACGAGAGTAAACGGGATTAGGAACAACGTCCGTAACGCCTACGCCAGAGAGACAGGCATATATGTCTACGCCACTGTTATAATAACAATCTGAAAATAATTGTACTCAAGAAGTTGCGGGAAAACAAGAAGACGGGATTATCATTAAATGTCACCGACACTGAATACGTGGTAATACTCCAGAAAACACACATTCCAAACATGCGCTAACATAAATAAAGACCTACACATCACACAGGTCAATCGTCGTCGATATCTAGACTACACAGCGACTTCCAACTTAAGATACGACACAGAGATACAAGCAAGAGTCCTACAGATTCTCTTTAACAAAAATAAAAATTTTGTTGCGTATCCCTTACGGGACGTTGCAGTCAACATTAGCATTTTCGGCTGCTGTTGATGTACTAGGCAAGTGTTAGGTTCACTAGTTTGCCATTGCTTTCTGAACGACCGGCCCCTATACTTTTTTCGAAAAAACCAGCACCGCTGTGTTTCGAACCCGGGTATACGGGCTTACAAACCGCGTTCGCAAGACCTTAGCCACAGAGACCGGCAAACAAAATAAGCAATACATTAAAAAGAGAAATATACTCATCGTCATCGACATCACTATCTAGATGATGAACATGAGTGGAACATATTCCGTACATATTGTGAAATATATGATGATCATCAGTGTAACTTATCCATTACATAGTGTGACATATATGATGATAATCATTGAAACTTATCCAGTACATAGTGTGATATAGCATAGATCATCATTGGAACTTATCCAGTACTTTATGTGAAATAGCATACAATCATCATTGAAACGTATCCAGTACATAGTGTGACATATATGATGATAATCATTGGAACTTATCCAGTACATGGTTTGGCATAGCATACGATCATCAGTAGAACGTATCCAGTACATTGTGTGACATATATGATGATAATCATTGGAACTTATCCAGTACATTATGTGAAATAGCATACAATCATCATTGGAACCTATCCAGTACATGGTGTGACATATATGATGATAATCAGTGGAACGTATCCAGTACATGGTTTGGCATAGCATACGATCATCAGTAGAACGTATCCAGTACATTGTGTGACATATATGATGATAATCATTGGAACTTATCCAGTACATTATGTGAAATAGCATACAATCATCATTGGAACCTATCCAGTACATGGTGTGACATATATGATGATAATCAGTGGAACGTATCCAGTACATGGTTTGGCATAGCATACGATCATCAGTAGAACGTATCCAGTTCATTGTGTGACATATATGATGATAATCAGTGGAACGTATTCAGTACATTGTGTGACATATATGAAGATAATCAGTGGACTGTATCCAGTACATACTGTGACATACATGATGATCATCAGTGGAACGTATCCAGTACATAGTTTGACATGGCATACGATCATCAGTGGAACGTATGCAGTACATAGTGTGACATGTATGATGATCATCAGTGGAGCGTATTCAGTACATAGTGTGGCATATGTAATGATCATAGGTGACAATTATGAAGAAAACAATTGCGGGTGTAGCTGTGAAGGATCATGAAAACCTACGCAGTCAGGCATTTACATCATGACGATGAATAGTGGGGGTAGTCATTGTCGCACTCAGGACAGGTCCATAGGTGCTCTGTGACGAAGGGGTTTTGAATGCAAATCGTAATCACTATACCACGTTCGAAACATAGCTGGGGGAGACTTGGAAGCAGACAGCCTTGTGTTGGTTTTCCATACACGCCGGCCTGTCGTTCAGAAAGAAATGGCAAACTACTAAACGTAAACTTGTCAAGAAATCATGAACAGCCCACAAATGCTGTGATTGACTGCAACTTTCTGTAAAAGATATGCAACTAACTAACATCATCATCATCATCATCATCACCATCATCATTATCATCATCCACTTTTGCCGCCCACCATCGCGGGGAGGAATAACTGGCGTTCCAGCGCCCGATGGGAGGCACTGGATAATGTGATTGCACATTGTCTTTTATACCGTCAGTTCGCTTTCTTCTCGGACGTCCTCTTGCTCACGTAAGAGATCTTCTTTAATGTAGTGTCACCGCTGGCAGTCGATGGTTATTATTCTAACCAGATTTCGGAACCATTTGGAGATCTTTCAGTCTATGTGGCACAGGACTATAATCGCAAGTCTGCCTGATATCATCATTACTATACTCGGTTTAGGATAGTTAATTCGGCAACTCTTCTAAAGCATCTTATCTCGTAAGTGTTGAGTTTGCGTAAGTGTGATCTCGATCATGTCCAAGTTTAACATTGGTAGCACAGGGTTGGTAATAATATGTTATTTATTATCTGTCATTTTGTGACGATATCAATCAATCAATCATGTGCCATGCCGGAAAGCGATGGCGGTCATGATTCGCCATTTCACTCAATCACCGGAGTCGTGGATCAGCTCAGTGTTCCTGTCTCGTCCATGCCATGTGGCCAAGCCATCCAGGTATTTTCCTCTCGGTCTTCCTCTTGGTCTGTTCCCTTCGATCTTGCCAGTTGTCACTAAGTTCTCCAGTCTATTTCTTCTCATAACATGTCCAAAAAATGTTGACTGTCTTCGTCTAATTTCTCTAATCAGTCTACGATTTTCATTTGTCTCCTGCAGTACTTGGTCATTGGTTTTTCTATCCGTCCATGGTACTTTTTGCATTTTCCTCAGAAACCACATTTCTGTAGCCATCAAATGTTTTTCAGCTTGACTGCATATTGTTTATGTTTCACATCTACACAGAAGAACAGGTTCTATGTACCCCCTCAACACACTTTTTCTCGTTTCAATTGACATCTTTTTATTGGTCAGTATGTTTTTCATCTGGCTAAAAACTACTTTCGCCATGGCGATTCTTGTTCTAATATCTTCAAGGCATCTTCCATCAGATGTTATGACTGTTCCGAGATAATAGTATCGATTCACTTGTTGAAGAATATTTCCATTTACTTGTATATTACATTGTGGTACTTCGTTCTTCCTAGTGACGACCATAACCGGCGTCTTCTTACAATTTAATTCCAACCCCAGCTGCTCACTGTGTACAACAACTACGTCTACTAATTGTTGCAGATCCTGTGCATTGTCTGCAATCAATACTGTATCATCTGCATATCTAATGTTATTGCATGTACAAAAATCAAGCCTTTCTTTCATCATCATGAAGCAAATCCTTTAGACGACAGAGACTATTAGAGAGCCATGATCGGTTGATTCTACTGATGTTGGCGAACCTTTCTTTTATCGTCATGAATAACCATGGTCGGTTTATTCTACTGATTTTGGCCAGCCTTTCTTTCATTATCATGAAAAGCCATGGTCGGTTGATTCTACTGATGTTAGCGAGCCTTTCTTTTATCACCATGAAGCAAATCCTTTGCAGAACCTGGTTCTCATCAAGGGCGATAGCCTCTCGATCTCTGTTCTCATGCCTCGTGCACCTACATGTCCAATGTGTCTGCAAGCTCCTATGTTTATCTACGTACAGGTCGACCTCTGTCTCTTCAACAAGAAACCACACCTTCCATCACTGTTCTCTGCAAGCCACTGTGACGTTTCATATCACCAAAGCATTTCAGTTTCAGAGGCGAGATACTGTTTAAAATCCTATTTTCTTCGAGTGTCAGATCTTCAGGTGTTCATCCTCTTGGTCTACGATATTCTAAACTGTTTTCTGTAGTATTTGAGATCGGATCTTCAGGATGTTCATCCTCTTGGTCTACGATATTCTAAACTGTTTTCTGTAGTATTTGAGATCAGATCTTCAGGATGTTCATCCTCTTGGTCTACGATATTCTAAACTGTTTTCTGTAGTATTTGAAATCAGATCTTCAGGATGTTCATCCGCTTGGTCTACGATATTCTAAACTGTTTTCTGTAGTATTTGAGCTCAACAGCCCAATTTCGTCTTAAGTGAATGTAACATTATCCATGACTGACATCCATATGTTGCCACATGCATGCCCTCAACAAGTGTATTTTCATTTGTTTGCTAGTGTTGTGTGATTGGTTCTTTCTACTGTTTAATCTCTTCAGTGCTATAGCCAGTCTGTGTCTGATTTCATCGTTGTTGATTATAAAGCTAAGGTATTCAAAGTTCGTGACATTTTCATTTTCCTCTTTGTTGAAAGGGATCTTTGATTAGAATGTGGGTTTGTCTGTGGAAATTGTTTTTGCCTTGCTTAAGAAAATTGTTTTTGCTTTGAATAAGTTCAGAAAAAAAATTCGATTTTTCATTTCGTCTCTTCGCAAATATAATCAGCTCTTCTAATCCTTTAGGACTATTTGAGAGGAGAACTGTATCATCTGCATATCTAAGTTCCGGGATTTGATTTCCACCAATGCCAAATGGATCATAATTATCTCTGATATCATCATGCCTATCATTCCTCATCACATTTTCTTCATGTATGTTGAATAGGTTGCGGAAGAGAATGCAGGTCTGTTTTACTTCCTTTTGCACCTCAAACAATCTTGATGTTTCACCTGTTGCTCTGACAACTGCTTGTTAATTGTGATATAATGACTGACTTAGGTGAATTAAATGCGCTCACAAGTACGTATTAAGTAATGTTTTCGCTTGCCTCTAGCTTTCCAGGATTCTGTGCGAAACGGTTTTTATTTAGCAGCTTTGCATATTTGACAGATTGCCTAATTTTACATATTCTAGGTTATGTTTGTCTGTTTGTATCATTGTGCCGTCTCTGTGGCTAAGGGCTAGCGAACGCGGTTTGTAAGCCCGTATACCCGGGTTCGAAACACGGCGGTGCTGGTTTTTTTCGAAAAAGGTATAGGGTCCGGTCGTTCAGAAAGCAATGGCAAACTGCTGAACGTAACACTTGCATAGTACATCAACAGCAGCTGAAAATGTTGGTGTTGACTGCAACGTCCCGTAAGGGATACGCAACAAAAATGTTTTGTGTGTCATTGTATGCATGGTTTCCTTTGTCATTTATAATTGTGTTTTGAAAGATTTCTCCTTTGTCAGTAAAAAAGGCATTTGCATTTTGAATGCTAGGTTTATTAGTAGTTTTCTCGGTCCGGAACACTTCTACGGGGAATTAGTGTTATCTTACTGACACGGTTAACTGTTTAGTGTGCCACGTTTTACCACATTGATGTTGAATTAGACATATCTTCATGGCTTTTACTTCTCTTTAGTATTCTAGGTTTTAAAAAATCCATGTTCAGTTACGAGGAGAAGTCATTAAGTAACAGAGAATACCTTTGTTGCAACAATACGAACCAGAAATTATGCGTGTGTTGTTTCTCAACATATTCCCCGGGATTCGAAACACGCTTTGTCGACCTGTCCACGAATTTGTTGATGCTTTCTGGGAAACAGGTTTTGGGGTTGCCTTAATTTAATTCGTCGGTCTCCCTGGCGAAGGCGTTAAGGACGCTATTCGTAATCCCGTACACCCACGTTCGAAACACAGCTGCGCGAAATTTGGCAGTAGATCACGTCGCGCTGGTTACATACGGAAAGTATGTGAGCCGGTCGTTCAGAAAGCAATGGCAAACTACTGAACGTAAAAACTTGCCAAGACATTAACAGTAGCTGAAAAATGCTGGTGTTGTCTGCAGATTCCTAGCAGATGTCTACTTCTGGAATATTTTCTTAACCGGGGACAACGGGTGCTTCCACTGCATCGTATGACTCTTACATTCTTGTTAGCAATGTGTAATCAACCGGCTTTGTACTTAATCAACCATTCTGCAGTTGGTTTCATAGGATTTCACAGCCTCTGACAACAAAGCAAACAAAGAAAAGAAAAAAATAAAATGAATATCGTCTCATTATTCTTAAACGGTCAAGTCGATAATTGGGAAGCATTTAGTAATAACAAATGCGGTTGCGCAAACTGATCGATTATCACGATTCACACATGTGGTATTGCTTACGAACCCGTTTGAGTCCTGAAAGAAGCTATTGGTTGTCCATATGGCCCTTGCTTCCTAGGTAAGATACAGACTGCCCCCTTACTTTCTGGGCCACAGTTAAATTGGTTCAAGCTTCATTGGCATCATACAGAATGCTCCTGTGCTTCTTGGGCCACAGCTTGAGCATCTCCTTATTTCCAAGACTATATTATGAGTGCCTCTTACTTCCTAGACCAGTAAATGAGTGACCCAAGCCCAAGCCACATCACCAAGTGCCCCATGCCTCCTAGACCAGATAATGATTGCCCTTTATTTCCTAGACCACACCCATAGTACCTGTCTTGCTTCCAAGGCCACATACATGGGATTTTGCAACCCAGAAAAATAAATAAATATAGATCACAAACAATTATATCACAGAGGAATGGCGTGCTATTTGTAATATAAAAAAACCAGCACATTTCAAAATAACATGACATTTTTAAAATGTGAAAATATTTTTAAAATTTACAGGAGAATAAATCGTGTATAAAAGTCCAGAACATAGTTATGATATTGTTCTACGGACCATAAATGGCAATTACGGAAACATTTACAAAGACAGGTTTAGTAAAATAAAATTTGCACCAAGCAGAGATTCAAACTTCCGACTGCCCACACAGAAGCTCCAACACTTTTCCCATCACTAGAACAGCTCTCATCACCGTCTATGACTTGATATTCAACCTAAGCTTGTCTCTGCCCTTTGCAGGAATTAGTTTTGAAGACTCAAGTGATGCTGGCTGTAAGATGTGGAAGAAAATGACACTTTATCATGAATATGTCGTAACATGTCATAATGCAAGTGTGTCAAAGACTTAGGAGAGAGCTCAAAGCTAATGCCATATGATGGTACACTCCACCAAAGTCATGAATGGGGTTTTTCCAGTTATGCACGGAAAATTGACAAATAGGAAAGGAAGATACCATTAGTAACGTAAACAACGTCACACAACAACAAAGGATCTTTCTCTGTGTGTGATTCAGAAAAGAGGACATGTCTTCCAGAGATCCGTATGCGACTTATTCCGAGCGTCAGCGAATAGATTTTTCAGGAGGAGGGATCGATTGGCAAATGGATAATTAAGGCAGAAACCGAAACCTAGACGTGATACAACTCAGGACAGCGAAATGACAGGTCTACGCCTCAAGGAGAACATTTGGAAGAAGGCAGGAGTAGTTAGAAAGGCGCAAATCGGTTCTTATTTGCCGGAGCCTCCGGCAATTGACCTTGACCTCGGCTGATTTTCACTCCCCCTCGGTCATGTAGTTGGGTGGGTAAGGGGTGGTATGTAGGGGTAATATATCTCTTATATTTTGGGTTGTATAGTAAAAAGGTGTGTACCACATATTCAACAGGAAGAAACCTTTTGCAGTGGTTAACAAGAAAAATCATTCATACCACTAAAAAACCAAAGAGTTCGTTTTCATAACTTTTTATTTTTCATCAAATTTTCAATAATGTGTAGCAGAGTCAAACATTTTTCATTGACAAAGTACATTCATTTTTATTGGTCGTGACAAATGTGACATTGATTCTTTTATATAGAAATTTCACACATATGACCACTTTAATAGAACATATAGACACCAAACAGTAGAAAACATATAGCGGCATTACCTAACAATTTCATTGTTTCTGCCGTAATACTCTCAGCTGGATTTTTATCCCCTTGGCGACGGGCATTAGACACTGTTTCCCCAAATTGTTTAAAACAACTAACCGGTCGATACTCTATTGTCTGGTGTAACCACCAACCCATGGGCTAGATACCACTTTAAAAGAGGGGTGGCTAATAATATTTTCTTCCCGAAATAACTACCAATCAATGTCCGTCGTGAGGTACTCATAAATACTTCATAAATACGCCAATATCGTCCCTCGACACTTCTGTGTTCTTAAAAATAGGGGGCATTTCGACAAAGGACTCTTGTAAAAGCAGTCGGGGTCTCTATATCACACTCCACCAACCCGAAAAATGTATCACTTTTTACAACCTCAATTATCTGGTTTTCACTCAACCCCAAGGAAGTTGTGTGGATTCCCGTAAGAAACGATTTAATCAACTCAATTATTGACAGATTTGTCTGTTTTACTCTGTTTTATTAAACTTATCAACAGGGTAAAATGTACCACGCTTGGTCACGCCCACCGACATGGCACACGATGACTGAAGAATTACTACCCTACACAAAAATCTAATTTATTTAAAATTAATAACTAAGCTGGTAGTGTTATGTGTTTTCGTTACAAACTTGAGTCAGAAGTCTTATCAACAAACAACGGTAAATTTATACAAGAGACAATATCACAATCATAGACACATTTCAAGCGAACGAAAGAAGAAGCGACACATGATAATGATAGACCCAGAGCGGTTACCGACATGAAACATAATGTATTCTTTTTTCGGCGTTACAAAGTGTCTATCTTCTTATCTGTGGGCGTAAGCGAAAGAGATACCAAAAAGAAAAATAGTAGACAACGGTATATTGATGAACAGCGATTTAACGCTTGCGAAAGAATATTAAAAATTAAAAAAAAATAAAAAATTCACACTTTGAGGATCGAACCACTGCCACCCGAACACGAGCCAAGTGCGCTATCAACTAAGCTATTACTTCTGGTAACACTGATCTTACAAAGCAAAGATACAACAGCAACCTTGCAACTGTGACTGTCGGAGATGATAAAAATAAGAATTACAGCGATAGACAAAACATATTTCTAGAACAGACATTTATAAACATATTATACAAAAAATTACTCCGCTATTATGTTTAAACACCAATAAAGTATGGTTTTCAGTTGTATAAAAAGTAACATAATTTATATGTAAAACTGTGCTATGCCTACTTGGGGGAAAGTCAGATTTAGACAAATTATTCAAATATCAGAAAAATGAACCTTGTAATATTTAATAATACCAAGTTTTAAGTATTTTAAAAGGCAATATAGCATAATAAACCATTCTTATATATTTTAAAAAATTATTTATGTATGCACAACTCGGAACAAGGCACGCGTCGTATGACGCCTTAAATGTGTAATAAAATAACTTTTTGATAGGTCAAAGTATTAAAACTTATAGTCAAATGAAAGATTATGATGTCGTTTATTTAAAAAAACCAATTTTGATGGTGTTTTACGAAATATATCAAGAGATATTGATATTATAAACTCAGCAGTGTTGCACATTTGTGGCTAATTTCGTTCCGTTGCGAATTTTGTCCGGAGCTACGTGTTGGCAAGCTTTCTCGGATGACCGCGCTTGCTAACAAAACACCGGTAACACTGCGGTGTGGTTCTCTTGCTACTGAAGAGAACAATAACCAATCAAAAACAGAAATACAACACGACCATGGAAAAAAACAACATTAGAATAGTACAATGGAACTGCAGAGGCATGAAAAAAAAACCTCCCCAGCACCATGGAACAACTAGGGAGGGAAAATAGTATCTATGCCCTGCAGGAAACATTCTTGAAACCAAAGGACAGCTACAAATGCAAAGGCTTTAAGATACTCAGGAACGACAGGACAGAAACAACAGGAGGAGGAGTCGCCCTACTCATACAAGACAATCTACAAATATTAGAAAATGGAACATTCAGGACAACCAACTTCGAGGGAATCACAGCGGAGATTGCGAGTAAACCCAACAACCTAACCATAATTAACGTATACTGCCCTAAAGGAAAAATAGAAGAAGAAGACCTAATAGAGATAAAGAACAGAATCAAAACATCAACAATAATAGTCGGCGACTTCAACTGTTGCCACCCAGTGTGGGGTGGATCAAGAAACAGCGTAGCGGGAACAAAATTGATCGAATTTATAGACAGTAACCAGCTAACAGTGCTAAATGACGGGTCGATGACACGAATAGACCCCAACCCGAGAAGATACGACACAGCAATCGACGTAACACTAGTAACAACGGGCCTAACAAGGAGCCATTGGGAAGTAAAAGAAGACACCAACAGCGATCACCTACCGATAATCATCAACACAAACACGAGAGCACAGAAGAGTAAGGAAAGTAATAAACCGACCTTTCACTTCAAGAACGCGAAATGGGAGCAGTTTAGAGAAGAACTGGAGGGGATGGAGATAGAACAGACAGAAGGTGAAGATATAGACAAATACACAGAAAGAATCACTAACAACATCCTACAGGCCGCGGTAAAACACATCCCCAATAGAAATATGCCTGCATACCTGACAGCGGCCACACAGAGAACGCGAACAACAGGAAAACAATGGAACAAACAACCAGCTGGTTGGTGGAACCAGAGCTGCACAGAGGCGCTGGAAAAAAGAAAGAAGGCGCTCCAACAATACAGAAGAATGAGGACAGACGAAAACTACAACGAATACAAAATTCAGAGGAATGAAGCCAACAGACTGATAACCAAAGCCAAAGAAACAGCATGGAAAACGTACTGCCAGAAATTGTCACCAGACACACCCACAAAAGAAGTATGGGAGCAAATAAAAGCTATACAAAGAAACCAAACAAACAGCAATATTCCAACAATAAAAATACCAACACTAGCAGTAACAGACAAAGAAAAAGCAGACGCGTTCGGCAAATACTTCTACGAAGTCTGCTCCAACATGTCACTAGGAGAGCAGGAAAAACAAAGACGAGAAAAATACGCTGAAGAGGTGGAAGAACTGCAACAAGAAATAGAGGACTTCTACATGGACGCAGACATAACGACTGACGAAGTAATATCAGCAATCAAGGAAAAGGACGACACAGCAGCAGGGTCAGACATCCTAAACTATACAATACTGAAAAGGATACCAAGAAAAACAATAGAGACAATAACAGCTCTCTACAACAAAGTGTGGCACACGGGACAAATACCAGCACAATGGAAGAAGGCGACAGTTATACCAGTCAAAAAGCAGTTCAAGAACTCACAAAGAATCGACTCATACAGACCAATATCCCTGACATCACACCTCGGAAAAATTATGGAAACAGTCATCAATAAAAGAATCACACACCACCTGGAGAAAAACGGACTAATTAGCGACACACAGTCAGGGTTTAGAGCCAACCGAAGCGCAATTGACCAAATAATTAAGCTAGAAAACCACGTAAAGAGGGCATTCAAAAAAGGAGAGAAAACGATAGCAGTATTTTTAGATCTGGCTAAAGCATATGACCAATGCTGGAGACAAGCAGCTCTGATCAAAATCAACAAAATAGGGATAATAGGCAGGACATATCGATATATCGAAAACTTCCTACAGAACAGAAGCTTCACCGTACGAATAAAAAACGAGGAATCCAGAACCTATGAGCAAGAAAACGGAATACCACAGGGATCGGTAATATCACCAACAATATTCACAATATTAGTAAATGACCTAGATGAAGAAAAAGCTAGAAGACAGGATAGGGATATCGCAATTCGCCGACGACTGTGCAATATGGAGAAGCGGAAGACACATAAAAACCACAAGAGACCGACTACAACGGCAACTAAACAGAATTGCCAAATGGATGGAAAAATGGGGCTTCCAGATCAACACAGACAAAACGGTCAGTATGATATTCAACGCGAAAAGAAAACGAAACTACACGGACGGGGACATCAAGATCCAAGGGAAGAATATAAAGAGAACAAAAAACACAAGATTCCTCGGGATGACACTAGACGAACAACTAAGTTGGAGAAAACATATAGACCAGACAGTCGAAAAAGGCAAAAAGACAATAAATATTCTAAGAGTAATTAAAGGCAGTGGATGGGGAGCCCATACAAAAACGATGCTAATGCTATACAAATCTCTGATCAGAGGAAGAATAGAATACGGAAGCATAGTATACGACTGCTGCACCGGAACACAACAAACGAAGACTGGACTCAATACAGAACCAAGCGCTGGGCATTATCCTAGGAACAGGCAAGCAAACACCAAGGGAAGCCCTAGAGGTAGCACTAGGAGTACTTCCACTACAACTGAGAAGAAAGCAATTAGTGTACAACTACTGGATGAAGGCTGCGAAGGATACAAGACACCCTGCGTTCAGTGCATTCGAAGAAAACAGAAGCAAATGGGGAGGAATACCCATACAAAAGACACAAACACCAGCAGGATGGACAGCGGCACAAGAGATGAACGCGGACGAGAAACTAGCGAGGGCACTGGCACGAACGAAAGTTCACAGACAAACAACACCCCAATGGGAGCTAGAACTACCATTGACGGATACGACACTCGCGAGCATAATTAGTAAATCAACAGAGGACAGGGAAGCCAAAGACATAGCGGAGGAATACATAAGACAAATAAGCACGGACAACCTCACTATCTACACAGACGGGTCAAAGAACGAGAATGGGGAGGTAGGGGCAGGAGTAGTAGTACCATACCGGAACATCCAAAAGGAGTACAAAATAACAGACAATACATCGGTATACACGGCAGAACTAGTAGGTATTATGAAAGGACTAGAAATAGCAACAGAGAACCCCCCTATAAAACTAACTATACTGACGGACTCACTATCTGCAGTACAAGCGCTAGGCAACCATTCTAAAGTGAACAGACAAGACCTGAAAGAGAAAATACTAACACTAACAACAAAACTAAGAAGTATGGGATGCCAGGTCACAATTGTATGGATACCAGCACACAGAGGGATAACTGGCAATGAGAGGGCAGACAGGGCCGCAAAACGCGGGACAAGCAGCCAGAATATAGTAAACACAGGACTCGGCATTCTGGAGGCAAAAAGCATTATCAAACAACAAGTAATCGACAAATGGAAACAACAATGGAGAGACAGCAATAAAGGACGACACGCCTACCACATGCTCAGAGAACCAAGTTTGAAAAGTCAAGTGAAAGACAACACAAAAATACCAACGTACAAGAAACTATGGAGATTGAGAATCGGGAACTGGAAAGATAAAATCACCCGACCACTTTGCATTGATTGCCTGGAGGAAAACACTATAGAACACTACCTACTATCGTGCACAGCCTATGCCCAGGAACGCAGGGACCTAGTAGAATACTTCCAAACAAGAAATACGACGATGACGATGAAGGAATGCCTACAGGTGGAAGGCGACAAAGAAGTACAAAAGCTTACAAAACAATTCATTGCAAGAACAGGGAAAGAAATATAACCAACATAAAATAAAGCCAACAGCAAAATAAAAATACAGTGAGGAAACACTCGACCACACGAAAACCAGACAATAGGAAATATATAGGGGATGCATTAAAACTCTCAAATGGCGAACAATAGAGAGACGAAACGACCCTCTTCGACGCGGGAGACAAGGAGAAGGGGGGAAATTGCCCCAACGATGGAGAAGACGATGGGAAACCTCCCTGACGATGGATAAGAGGGACGTGCAAGGAAACCCCTCCGGCGCGGGACAAGAGGAGACCGGTAGGAAACCTCCCCAACGATGGACAAGAGAGACGATACAATCCGACCCCTATGCTTGACAAAAAACCGTTGAACCAAGAAAACAAGCCCAGACGATAACAGGCGCCCCCCCCCTCCCCAGGACAAGCCCAAGAAAACAGATGAAAAAAGACAGCCCCTCCCCAGCCCCCAAGGTCAGCTCCGGAAAAGAAGACATCAAACGAGAGGGATGGGCAAACCGATAATGATAGCAGACACACCAGCAACAACGACAAAAGCAAAAAGGATGGCAAAAAAGAGGAACTCGGCCAGACAGGCAGTAATAGAAGCTGTCTAACGCACAAAAGACCATAAAACCTATACCGCACTATGAACCACCACAACTATAACCAACGTCATTGAGACGGGTTGAACGAGGTGGAAAGTTTCTTTTTTTTTCGACAAATCGGAATCGGAATCGGTGTGGTTATTCGCCAGCCCAGACGAACACTGAGGCTCGCCTTGTAAGTGTTTTACTAACACGATAATTAGATTTAATTTTGATATCATCAGAATAAATCTAAATTTCGCCATGTTCTGAGTGAACGAATGGTTATATTTTTTTCGTTTCGCTCTGTACAAAACCCACACTTCTTTATTTCTTGCGCACCACACAACACATAGCTGTCTTTGGTGTTCTGAAACCAACTTGGCTGACACTATCATCATCAAGTTCCGTGTTGTAGGCCTTCATGGACGCTGTCTTTAGTGATTCTGAAATCGACTTTGGCTGACATGCCACTACCATAATTTCTAATCTCGGTATGTTACTGAGATAACAGTTGTCACGATGTTCATGCATCTCTTACATGATCGAAGAAAGTTGTTTCTTTTCTAGTTAGACAGGAAATTCACCTTACAAACCAGCTGCTTCTAATTTTTTGTTACAACATTCACTCCCACACACCAAAACTATTTACCACTCTCTTACTTTTTCATTTTCTAAAATTTTGTTTGTCCTGTACATTAATCTCTTGTATATCATCCATCTGATAATTACCCCTAGGTAATTTATCCACTTGGTTAAGAATGTTTCTATGTCACATTTGGTGTCACCACTATTGGTATCCCCGGTTACACTTTTTCTTCGTAAGTAACGTGACCACTTGTGAGAATCAGCACTGGTTCATACTTATGATGTGAGCCGGTCGCTCAGAAAGCAAACTACTGAGTGTAAGCTTGTCTAGAAATCAGCTGAAAGCTGTTGACAGCGATGTCCTGTAAAACATTTACTTTCTTTTGATACCATTATTAATATTTTCTTGATAGAGCACTCCATATTACTACAATGTCCAACAATTATAGATCTGCTGCATTATCTATCCCCCAAAACTGTATCATGATATCTTCCGAATAGTATTTGTGACCTGTCTGGTTTCTCATATAAATTCCCCAAGGCACGAGCCCACGCGAGCACAGGAAATGGCGGGCTCACGGGCAAGGTCTGTTTTCACTTGCTCTCTTTTCGTTTTTACTTGTTACTCCTTTTCAAAGGAATGCAGCACAAAAGTCATCTACACAAGGCTTTTAACACACATGTGAATGTTATCACGTTGATAAGGCTGTGTACGGCAAATTAGCTATGTTTGAAAAGCTACAAATTGGTGGGGGAAGAAAAAACATATTGGATCTGTCATATGGATTGATAATGAAATAGGTAAATATCAGCCAATTAAAAGGGGTGTGTAATGTTTTTTCCCCTTGTACACCAGAAATATATGAAAAGATCATTGCGGGACATCAATAGATAGGCAGTCTTGATTGTAGACAAGGAACAGAACCTGCAACAATTAATAGACGTGAACAACTAGGATTAGCATTAAAAAGACACAGATTATTAGGAAAACACCACAAGTAAATAGGAAAACAAGTACAATTATCTCGGAACAGTTCTGTTGGGCAATAGTTTGAAGAGATTACAAGAATCGCCACGGCGAATGTAGCCTTTAGCAAGACGAAACTGACCAAAAAGATAGCAATTAGAAAAAGAAAAGTGTTGAAGTGCTTCATACTTTTGTATCGATGTGTGGACCAGGCTGAAAAACATCTGATGGAAAGGTGGAGAAAAGATACCACGGGCAGAAAATAATCTACAAGAAACAAAATGAAAATCGTAAATAGATTATAGAAATTGGACATAGAAAAAATTTGTTGGGTATTTTATGAGAAATAAACATGGTAACAACTGGCAAGATCGAGAGGAACAGACCGAGAAGTAAATACCTGGATGGCTTGGTCACTGGGGTATGGTCGAGACCAGATCCACGACTCTAGTGATCGAGTGAAATGGTAGAACATGACCGCTTAGTGACATGATGGATGAATAGATGTGTAACCACATGATAATCAGAATGATGTCATCAGAATAAATCTAAAATTCACCATATTCTGAGCACAAAGATTGAAAAGTAAGAAGGTAATGTGAGGGGGACACTTCGGGCCGTGTGTTTGTTGTTTCATTTATCTGTTAATGGTTTGTATCAGTGTTTGCGCGTATGACTAAAAACGTGTCTTTTTATCTGTCTGTATGTCTGGTTGTCTGTATCTGGTTATTTGTCTTTGGGTTTCTCTATTTGGCTATACTGGGATCTATGACGGCGTGTCCATCTATCTGTCTGTATGTCTATCTATATGTCTGGCTGTCTTTTTATCTGTCTGTATGTCTGGTTGTCTGTATCTGGTTATTTGTCGGTGGGTTTGTCTCTATATGGATATACTGGTGTCTATGACTGCGTGTCCATCTATCTGTCTGTGTAGTCTATCTATATGTCTGGCTGTCTTTATCTGTCTGTATGTCTGGTTGTCTGTATCTGGTTATTTGTCGGTGGGTTTGTTTCTCTATATGGCTATACTGGTAGTCTATGACTGAGTGTCCATCTATCTGTCTGTGTGTCTATCTATATGTCTGGCTGTCTTTTTATCTGTCTGTATGTCTGGTTGTCTGTATCTGGTTATTTGTCGGTGGGTGTCTCAATATGGATATACTGGTGTCTATGACTGCGTGTCCATCTATCTGTCTGTGAGTCTATCTATATGTCTAGCTGTCTGTCTGTTTGGCTGACTGTGTGTATCTGCTTATTTGTCGTCGGGTTTCTCTATGTGGGTATACTGGTATATATGACTGTATGTCCGCCTGTGTTGTTGTTGTTGTTGTTGTTGGTCACTCTAAGACCTCTAATGTTAGCACAACGATCAGACAGCCTATAAAGAACTCACAATGAGAGTGTGTATGACTGATTGTGTGTGATATTCTGAGAGATTGGCCTAAAATTTACTTGTGTATGGTAGTCCCGATTACAGGGTATCCTTCTTTCTTCTATGGAGCACTTTTGGGTGGCGTACCCGAATCAGGGTTATGTGAAGCCATGGAAGCATGTGGATGAAGTGTAACAACATATTGTTGTTGGTCTGGACCGATAGATCATCAGTATGGTCACAGCTTAAAATAGTCACTGTCCAGAAGGAAAGTAATGTGCTTTCGGCAAAGCCAAGAACCCCATAACAACCAGGTGGTGGGAACTTTCGAATATCTTGATTACCAACAGTGACACAATGAAAGAAAATTAATCGACTGTCAGTTGCTCTTCAAAGACAACTTAATAGAGTGGGACAGCTAGAACTACAGAAAATTATGTTTTTAAGAGTATTCAACTTACGCCTGTGAGACACTAAACACGTCATAAAGGCACTTGAATATAAATGTAATAGAGGGGTTCTAAGAATATCTTGGGTCAAAAGAACAAACTCATCCGTACTTTCAAGAATATTGAAGATGGTTTTTTAAAGACAAGCAAAGAAAATTGGTATATTTGGTCACTTGAAACGTCATGAAAGTTTGGAGAGAACAATAATGGAGAGGTGTATGTCTTGGAAGGCCTAAAGAAGAATGATCTCCAGATTGGTTGTAATGGACATCTTGTTTGTGATCAAGAATTTTTAATTTTTTTTTCTTCTATATTTTTGGCGGGTTTTTATGGGAACGAGATTCTGCAAAGGACATTCTACTGAATGGTAGTAGTAAGGCATGTGTGTACACATTTAGATTTCTGGATCAACCAGGAATATTTTCTTATATACACTTTTCGCAACAAGACAATTAATTTTCAAAGTTCACACATTAGAATACTTCTGGTTTCATTTAAAACAAACTTTACTAAAATAGTTTACTATGTAAAGTGAAATAGTGCCACGTGTTAGAAGTTGATACATCAGAAGCCGACTTGGGACTTTTTCGATATATAACTATTGTAACCAATGGTGTATTTTAATGGTGGTTAGTGATATCTATATGGGTTAAATATAATCATATCATTGACGATGTGTTAGAGATGTATGACTCTTCATCGGTCTGTGTAACAGTCTTGGTCATAATTAAAGTGGGTTACACCAGGTCAAAGGTGGTTCGGGTTGGAAACATACATCTGGAAGACGTGGACATAAATGACCAAAGTGGGCTTCCGGTCACATGACCTACATCTCGGAAAGAACATTTGTGTTAATTTCTTATCTGTTTTCTGATTGGTTAATTCAAATGTCCCTCAGACCACTACAGGAGATATGACCTATGTGATTTGATGTTATCTGTTCTCTGATTGGTTGATTCAAAATATCAGGCAGACCACTACAGGGGATATACCCTTTGTGATTTGATGTTATCTGTTCTCTGATTGGTTGATTCAAATGTCCCTCAGACCACTACAGGGGATATACCCTTTGTGATTTGATGTTATCTGTTCTCTGATTGGTTGATTCAAAATGTCCCTCAGACCACTACAGGGATATACCCTTTGTGATTTGATGTTATCTGTTCTCTGATTGGTTGATTGATGTTGTTCATTTCAGCTATACACCTCTCTCACGCAGACAGTATCAAAACCAGTGACGAAACGAAGGCCAAGTCTTTTTCTCATTTTCGCATTCAACGAAGAAGGATGTTTTGATTCAACGGATATTAAATTCAATTGTTACATTGTGTAAGGTACTTATTTTCCAGTAAGGGCTATAATCTGTGTCTTCTTACTATTCAGTTCCACCCCTAGTTATTGACTGCGTGGGTCTACTAAATGTTGCAGGTCCTCTTCATTGTCTGTAATCAGACTGTGTCATCTGCATATCTGTTATTGTTTCCTTTCATGTCTTCTATATTTCTGAAAACAGTTTCATTGTACAAGGCGACATTACACATACCCATCTCACACCTCTCTCAATAGGCTGAAATTGGTCTACTTCATTATCAATTTTTATGGTAGCTTGTAGTTTTCATTATATGTTTTTACATGTCTAAGGTCTTTTCCAGCCGTTTGTAGATCATCAGTTCTAAAGTATTAAGCATTTATGCTATGATGCTGTCTGAACCGGGCTTTTGGTAGCTTTCATATGGTTAGAGCCTCCACATTCAAAACGGTGGCCCTTCCTTATTATATTCTTCTCTGTTAACTTCATAAAGGTTTTTTCAATATTCTGATCATACTGTGTAAAAGCTATTCTATTATTTTATCCATCTGTTGTCTTTAGGTAGCCTTCTGCTGATCTTTGATTAGTAAGTGGTTGAATTCTTTTGTATTAGTTTCGTATTTTACTGTTGCGTTGTTTTTTTAATTTCTAAGCACTGAGAGTTTCTTTGACCTCTTATATATATTCTGATTTTCTGTGATTATCTTCATATTAGCCAGGATTATCTTTGTTTCCATTAGTTGTTTCAAGCATCCCTATCTTATTTTACTTTGTTATATCTATAATATTTATCTTTTCACCAGGTTGAAAAGTTGCTGACAGATCGAAGCCATTACATACAAGGAAGTACAATCTCGAGGCTATTACGTACAAGGAAAGGAAGGGAACTGTCTACCACTGGTATGCCTTCAACGTTTTTCATATTAAACATCACTAAATATTTTCAACCATATATAGTGTTCCTTGGTGGTCATATTCAGCAATGTTCATTAGTATACCACAGTTGTGTCATCCAATATAAAATAACACAGAAAATACAATTACAAACTTAAACAAAAAATAAATAAATAAAAAATAAATAAATAAATAAAATAAAAAATAAAAAAAATATTTTAAAAAAAGGTCATTGTTTGTCTTCACCATCAACTACATAAGGACTGGGTGTGAAGAAAACAGAGAAAATGAAAATATAATACTAAGTGTTATGTGACTCAGTTGCCATATCTTCCTTTTGGTATGTCTTATACAATATTTCCTGTAGATATGTCATATGGTGGCGAAAAATATATAAACGGATTTTTGTTATTCTCCACAGCTGTTTGCTGCCCAGTGCTTACTCGAGCTTTATACAAGAGTGGAACGATAGAAACCTACAAACTAATTTTCACTATCAAGCGTTATCTATTGGAGCCACACAAAGTCCTTACTATCATCAAAGCCAACACCGGAAACTATTGCCTAACATTATCAAGCCATTACCGGGAACTATAATAACAGGAAAAGCTACCAACTACACAAGATCTTAATATCACCTTATCATCAACCGGAAACTATTGACTTCATATTACCAAGCCAATACCGGAAGTTAAAAGTCTTTTTTGCTGAATAACACTGTCTACTACCAAGATCTGTAATTTGGAAAAGTTTGGATAGCACAAGAGCTTATCACTATCACCGGAATCTTGACTCATCACCACAGTTCTGTCTATCACTATGGCCACTACTCAGAATGTCTTTCTGTGTCCTACCTGTAATAAAGACTTTACTGAAAAGCACAATCTCACACGACACATTACACCATACACAACACCACAACTCACAAGTGTCACATATGTTATAACTCATACAAAAGAAAAGATGACCTAAAGTCGCCACATTAAAAAGCATCACCAGACATCATCAATGGACACTACCCCATCAATGGACACCTACACCCTCAACATTCAAACATGGACACTACAGCACCAAATACTACTGCATCAAACACCACAGCACGTAAAAGGAAAGCTCCCACAGACACACATACACCTAAAAAACAGAAACTTGGACAAGTTGAAACAGAAACACCAGACAACCTCCCTGATGAAATCCAACCCACATATAGGGAAAACTGGGATAGTATTAGGACACATCACAAGTGTGGTAAACACATGTCAGTCTACACATACTACATTAGCCCACAGACACAGCACCCTATCGACTGGACAGACACCCTATACAAGGTCTTTAATACTCAGACAAACCGATTCAAGATCAATTATTCCCACCATTTAATTCTGAGACATAGAGAAACACAGGACCTTAGATTCTTTCATGCTTCCTCCAACAACGCTCCCGTTTTAGAATTTCCAGCTTTAATTAATAACAGACATGACTTTGACGACTTCATCAAGACAGTTCATCAACATGATATCCTTACATACGCTATGCAGCAACGACCAGACACCAAATACAGTGTAGAGACAGTAGCTGCTACGTCATTTTATATTTTTCACATTCCTGATTTTCCTATTGGTTGCTGCCTGACTGATATTCCCGAATACATTACCCACAACCAAGCCATCAATATATTACAACACGACTCACACAACAAGCCATACACTGATAATCTTTGTTTTTTTAGAGCACTAGCCGTACACAAAGGATCACCACCAAAAGATCTTAGGAAACAGACGAAAGAGTATGCTAATAAGTGGAAAGAGTATCAGAACATAGAGTCCCTAACTAATTTTCCAGGTATTAAACTTCTTGATGTCCCCAATTTAGAAGAATGCTTTGCTCTCAATGTAGACATTTTTGAGTACGATGATAACCATTCACTGGTACCAAAGCTTAGAGGTAGTGGAACATACGATGAAACGTTAAGACTGTTGTTTTTTAAAGAGCATTTCATGCATATTGTAGATATTGACAAAGCAGCTCACGCTTTTAGTTGCCCAAAATGTGGGAAGTTGTGGAAGATCTTTAGGGACTGGAACGACATGAAAACAGTTGCAACGGAGGTAAAACTATAGAGCATTTTAAAGGAGGGGTTTACAGTCCACCTGAAACCGTCTGGGAACTTATTGCTGACCAAGGCATCCCAGTCGATCCTAAGTATGTTTACCCGTACAGGGCTACATACGATTTTGAATGCTTCTTTGAGTCTTCAAATCTTCCTTGTGATAGTAATTCAACAACATTTTTAGCAAAACATGTTCCCATGTCGTGCTCAGTCGCCTCCAACGTACCTGGGTTCGAGGCCCCGGTCTGCTTCATCACAGCGGGTGATCCCCAAGATCTGGTGAATAGGATGCTTGATCATTTGACCCGAATCGCTGATGCGGCGTATTCAGAACTGCATGCTAAGTTCGAAGATGTGTACACTGCACTAGAGGCGATAAATGAGAACACTTTAATTGGTAGGTTCGATGCGTACTTGAAAGAGCTACCGGTTCTGGGGTTCAACTCTGGAAAGTACGATATGAACCTCATCAAGCCATACTTATTTTCTTATTTCATAAAATCAGAGGACGTGTCGTGCAATTTTGTTGTCAAGAGAAACAATAATTTTATGTGTATTGCCACAGATCAATTGAAGTTTCTGGATATCAGTAACTATTTAGCGCCAGGTTTCAACTACTCAAAGTATCTAGCCGCTTACAAAATTAAAGAAACTAAGGGAAATTTCCCTTATGAGTTTATAACTAACCTTGAAAAACTAAAAGAAACACAGTTACCCCCACACGAGGCATTCTTTTCAAAACTAAGAAATTGTAATATTACTGAGACAGAGTATAAAGAGTGTCACAAGGTTTGGATAGAAAATAAGATGGCCACATTAGAAGACTTTCTAGTGTGGTATAATAACAAAGATGTTCAGCCTTTTATTAAGGCATTAGATAAACAGGTTACCTTCTACAAAGATTTAGGTGTAGACATGTTTAAGGACGCCATTTCCGTCCCTGGAGTAACCTTAAAATATCTTTTTAGGACTCTGCCCAAAAACGTACTGTTTTCACTATGTTCTGAGAACGAGAAAGACCTGCACAAAACACTTAGAGACAATATTGTAGGAGGGCCGTCCATAATCTTTCATAGGTACCATGAGATAGGTCAGACACGCATCAGAGGGGGTAAGCTTGTTAAGAGTTTGAAAGGGTATGACGCTAACGCTCTCTACCTGTGGGCTCTAATGCAAAAGATGCCCACGGGTTTTCCTGTCATTCGAAAGGCAGAAGATGAGTTCAAGACTCATAAGGGTAGATTTTACACTGTTCAGTGCAGAGAGTGGCTAGCGTGGATAGAGCATAGTGAGAATATAGAGTTGAGGACACAGTTCAATGGGCGGGAGATGGCGCTGGGCCCGCGTCATATTAGAGTAGATGGGTGGGATAGGGTGAATACAACCGTGTATCAGTTTCACGGATGTCTATTCCATGGCCACCCAGACTGTCCCCTGACTCGTGGTATTGACATAAATCCAGTAAATAAGATACCTCTGACAGAACTATATGACAACACCTGTGACATTCACGACTACTTGGTTAACGAGGTGAAAGTTAAAGTAGTAGAAATGTGGGAATGTGACTGGCGGAACCTTAAAAAGACCAATAGTGACGTTAAGGGTTTTGTCATGGGCAGATTCCCATATGTCAAACCATGGCATAATAAAAAGACCATTAACAAAGAAAGGATTCTAAAGGCTGTAAGAGCTGAGAGTTTGTTTGGGTTGATAGAGTGTGATATCCACGTGCCAGACAAATACAAAGCGCAATTCTCAGAGATGACACCAATATTCAAAAATATTGAAGTGGGCAGAGAGCATATAGGTAAGTTTATGTGTGAGTACGCCCAGTCACATAAACTGCTGTCAAGTGCCAGACGGACACTTATAGGTAGCTATATCGGAGAAAAGATCATGTTGGCCACGCCATTATTAAAATGGTATCTGGAACATGGGCTAGAGGTCACCCATGTGTACCAAATCATTGAATATAAGCCAGTTAGCTGCTTCCAAGAATTTGGTGATATGGTGTCTGATGCCAGAAGAGAAGGTGACAGTAATACAACCTCTACCGTTAAGGCAGAAACCATGAAATTATTGGGGAATGCCTGCATTACGGCAAAACTCTAACCAATAAGGCCAAGCACACCAATGTTTCCTATTGTAAGGGTGAAGACACAACCAAGTTAATAAATAATCCCTTATTTAAGAAGATGACACCACTGACCGAAGACATATTTGAAGTAGTAAAAGGGAAAAAGACAACAGTCTGGGATCTCCCCTTCAGATTAGGTTTTTTCGTTTATCAATATGCCAAATTAAGAATGTTGGCTTTCTACTACGACTTTCTAGACAAATTTTTAGACAGGGAGGATTTCCAATTATGCGAAATGGACACTGACTCTCTTTACTTAGTGCTTAGCACACCTAACCTAGCGGAAGCAGTTAGACCATACCTTAGAACAGAGTATGATAGAGTCTATACTCAGTGGTTCCCGTCTGAAGTCTGCTCTGAACATATAGTTAATACTGATACCTGTAAGGCTTGCCAGACTATCAAAGCTTATGAAAAGAGAACCCCTGGTCTTTTCAAGTTAGAATACGAAGGGGATGGAATGGTATCCTTATGTAGTAAAACATACCATTGTTTCGGAGACTACAATAAAACAAGCACAAAGGGCCTCACCAAACACCACAACACACACCTAGACAGACAAACATTTTTAGATGTACTTGACACACAGACAGCGACTGGAGGGACAAATGTAGGTTTCAAAACACAAGACACGTCTATCTACACATACACACAACACAGAAACTCGCTATCCTATTTCTACATAAAACGTCAAGTTCACAAAGACAAGGTCACTACATCACCCCTAGACATATAACACGTCCTAGTGTACTTATGTATATATGTTTTCTACTGTTTGGTGTCTATATGTTCTATTAAAGTGGTCATATGTGTGAAATGTCTATATAAAAGACTCAATGTCACATTTGTCACGACCAATAAAAATGAATGTACTTTGTCAATGAAAAATGGTTTGACTCTGCTACACACTATTGAAAATTTGATGAAAAATAAAAAGTTATGAAAACGAACTCTTTGGTTTTTTAGTGGTATGAATGATTTTTCTTGTTAACCACTGCAAAAGGTTTCTTCCTGTTGAATATGTGGTACACACCTTTTTACTATACAACCCAAAATATAAGAGATATATTACCCCTACATACCACCCCTTACCCACCCAACTACATGACCGAGGGGGAGTGAAAATCAGCCGAGGTCAAGGTCAATTGCCGGAGGCTCCGGCAAATAAGAACCGATTTGCGCCTTTCTAACTACTGGCAGGGAGTTTCATGAAATGTTAAATAGTTAAACGCCGCGCCCACATCTCGGGAGCAGTTTAATAACACATGTTAATCATCCTTTGTTATTTGTTCCACTCGTTACGAAAATAAAGTACGAGTCCGGTTCCTTCCTTGGAGTCGTTTGATTATTCGTCACACTGTTCAAAGGCGAGTGTTAAGACTGAGTCAAATGTCATTCTATAATCCCAATGATAAGGAAAGACATGGCAGCTAAGGAGAGCTAAACAGCTTAGGGAAAGGGCAAGTAACATAACAGTTTAGGAGACCAGACAGAAGAGACACAAACGCTATAAATAGCTATAACGGGACACACTTGTGTCAACAAGGAGGGCAACAAGTACAGGTGAGCTGGGGTTACCCAAGAGACTGGGAAACCCACTTCACGAGAAGGGACCAAATGATTATGGTTACTAAAACCAAGTGCCCAGCACGTAAACTAGCGGACGCACGCTGAGCTAATTGCTCGTGGCCGAACACGCCACGGACAGCGGGTTCAGACAGAGACTGGACGGCGTAGGGGAACAGACGTATATCCGCTGGGATACTTTGTTGTTGTTAAGGACAGTATAATAGTTAGTACTTCAGCTTAGCTTCAGTAGTTATATTATTAATATCATCTCCTCATTCCATCTTCATAACATACTATGATGTTTAATACCGATGTGGTATTCCGCTCGCGGAGCTAATGTACGATCAGCTTTGAATAAAATGTATCCTTTTGCAAACAATACGAGTTGTCACTTTCGTGTAGTGCAAAAGTAGGGAATCCTTGTATGCCTGTCGCAAGTGAGTTGCTGACAGACAGGATACCATTTGGTGTCAGAAGTTCCTTGAACCACCGCCAATTACCTTTTGATAATTAGAAGTATCTTGAACCACCGTCAATTATCATTAGGATACTGTCATATATTTTTGAAGGGAGTGGGAGATCACTGTAGTGCATGCCCCATCTCTAACAAAAGATGTAGAGCCCCATCCTCTTCTATCTTCAATAACCCCAGAATATGAACCTTGAGTTATCTGCAGGTCTCGTTCTATTAAGTATTGTCTAGGAGATATAGATTATGGCCCTGGTAAGAATGGTAATTTACTAACTGGGAATCTGCCCCTTCTCCAATGATTCTTTAGCTCTGGAGCCCCCTTTTAGTTGATCAAATCTGAGGAAAGTCTGGAGAAGTTTCTCAGCCTGATTTAGATGAAGAAAACATGGATGTTGAGCAGTTGATAGATCTAGAGTCTTTGTATTTCCCCATTTTAGTAAGTCATTATGAGTTAATTTATCTCCAAACAATCAAACACATAATCAATCACATTAGATTCTGACAACATGATGTACAAAGAAGTTGTTGACACAGATAGGTTTGAACTGACAAATTAACAGAAGGTCAATTCATGTTAATCATTTATTGACTGGCCTGAGCCTTCTGGTCAGTACATACATCTCTATTGTGATTTACACAAAGTAATAGAACAGTTGCACATTGGACCATTGTCCCAGACAATCAATAACAAGCATCAATATATGAGATGTCAACAAGTGTGAAAACATAGTAAACATTTTGATGTTGTACATATTAAGTATGATAGTGGTGTCTCAACCATAAACATATCAGTTTTCCTGTAATTGGGTGTGGTTTCTACCAAGGAGAAAAGTAATCTGGTGACTGGAGGATTAGGTAAGCCAGGGTCCATTGACTGATGGATCCACTTCAGGTCTGCCCGTATAGCTCCTCTGAAGGCCTCCCCATGCTCTGCTCATAGCCAAGTCATCCTCCATCTCACTTGTGGTTCATCTCTTTCTCTCGGCTTCCCTCTTTCAGGTCTGATTTAGGTGGTTAATTTGCTGATGTGTTGGGTGGTTGTTGGTATGTAGCCACCAAGATCACTGATGAGTATTCGCATAAATATATACATTCTTACCAATACAATCTTTTAAAAGTAGGTAAAAGAAACCTAAATTCCTGAAGTAGGAACTAGTTCCCCTCCTTTTCTCTCTAAGCTAGTGTTGGGTTAATTTGGGGTGGTCAGAGTTTATCACACTGTGTACGCCTTGTATCAACTTGTTCCTGCTGTATGTAAGTCTTCATTTGACCTGGGTCAGTGAACGTGTACAGTGAGACAATGACAAGAGTGAGAAGGTGTCAAGATGCATGTAAATAAATGACATACATTTATAACATTTCTTCTACTCAATGGTGTTTACAATGTGTATAAATAATTCTCTGTGTTTTCCCAATTAACTACTTCTTCTTCTTGTGTCTAATAACTCTCTTCCATTACCTGTTGTTGTTGTGATGTTGAGGGTTGTGTTGTGTGGTGATGAGTGGTGTGGAGTGGTGTTGTGTTTTTAAGTTATGTTGAGTAATGAGTTAAGTTCACTGCACGTGATGGTGTTCCGCGAAGCACAACTTTCTCATGTATTGCAGTTCATAAGTGCTCTTATCTAATTAAATTTGACATAAATATAAATATTTATTTCGCCAAACCCTATTGATTCAATAGATAAAGGAGAAAGGAAAGATTGATTTCACTTTCAGCTTTCTAGATTGTAAATAGGCATAGATAAGTCTGTTTTAGAACAAGGCACTTGTTCTAGTACACGAACTGTCATTTCAGCTGTAGATAGTGATAGCATCTTTAACAATGTTTCTGGTGAAATGCACAAGATTGCTTTCGAATCATCACTTCTCACAGTTGTTTAGAATGTAGTAGTATAATGCACTTCTTAAAGTTAATAATTATCTTTAAGAATATCAGAGATTGTAGTTTCATCGAAGAGAATATTTTGCCCGGGAATGGCTTTGCGTCGTTAGAATCTACAGTCGAGCATTTTTACATTTCAGAGGTTTTAATTAATAATCATACATTTCAATTGACATCACAAACATGGGTTTACATTACTTGATACTTGATACATCGGGTTCTTAGTCTAATCAAGGGCTAACAAACGTACCTCGGATCCAGACTTTTGCCTTGCCCATTGAATTTTTGGTCACACAATCTTCTCACATCCGTCCATGGAGCGAGTTCAGACAAAAGTGCGGGCTTATTAACATTTCTGATGAAATAGTAATATATGTTAATTATGCACTGGCGCGAAGGCGGGTCACGTGTTTTTCCTATCCAATGGTTTTCCGAGCTTGGTCTGATGAAATCTTTCTAAGAATCCACGTCATTTGTCACTTGTTCAGTTCCAGTTCTGATGTTAAGTTTTAAGTCCCAATCTCCAATTGCGTTTGTGAAGTCAATTTCTTTTAATGTTGTTTCCTCTTTTTGCGGCATGTGTTGATAAAATGAATAATGTTGGCTGCGTTATGCCACAGATACCATTTTCAAAAGTACTATTTAATTACCATGTGTGGAGCTTGAACCACATACAAGCAAGTAACTTACCATTTTCGGAAATTCTACAGAATACTATTGAATATTATCTGTGTAAATTATGTTGATGAAAATGTATGAAATATAAACTATGATTGTGTACGAATTGCAAAGTTAACCACCATTTGTGAACCATTTTGTGTGATACTATCATAATGTCAACATCCATCACATTCACGTATGTACTTGTGCAAAAGCAAATGCTTTTTGCACAAGAGAAATAAATTAGAGGTTAAGCTAAAGTCATACAGCTTAACTCAGTCAGAGACGATAGAAAGTGAAGACAAGACGACATTGACATTCATTGACGATCATTTAGACTATCATACATTCATATCATTTACATTAATCATCATCATTTATATCACATTCGGAGTTTACCGTCCATATAAACTGTAGTGTCAGAATTAATAACAACCATATATTGTACATTACATGCATGTTGCTAAAATGTTGATGCTCTATTAAACAGAGACATCAGTTATAAAAGCAAGTCGATCAAGTGGGTGTACCAAAGACAGCGGCGGAACATCCCGAGTACCGTATTTTTCAACAAATTAGATGAGTATATTTTCCACTAATTTTGATAACACCTGTAACGACGCATCCTCTTTTTCAGTGAAATTTGTAAATAGTTAACACATAATAACTGTAAAATTGTATTGGAAAATTATATTGCTGTCAATTGTCGAATAACATAAAGCCATATAATGTCATCATTAAATGACTTCATTCAGGCTGGCAAAGAACTAGAATATACAGGAGAAAAACTAGAGAAATGGGCAAACGAAAGATACAGAGAAGAGACAGAGAGAAAGGCTGCTCTAGAGAGAGACCAAAGAGCATTGGAAAGACAACATCAAAAAGAGATGAAGGAGTTAGAAGAAGCCACTAAACAGAAGCAGATAGAGATGGACGATGCCACAAAGCAGAAGCAAATAGAGGTAGAGTCACAAACGAAGTTAAAGATGAAAGAGATGGAGATTGACTCTAACACCCAGATAGCCTCTACTAAACTGAAAAGTCAGGAAGAACAAAATAAATTCTCTAAATATAAGGGGGTCATCAAGCCCTTCAGTCAAGGCGATTCAATATCAGCTTGGACTGAGAATGTAGAATTCCAGCTTAAAACTCAGAAAATACCATTAGAAGATTGGGCAATGATCTACATGAGAAACCTCAGTGGGGAGCCATTAAAGGTCATAGAATCAATACCAACAGAACTAAGAAGTAACTATCAGTACATCCATGATAGGATTATGCAGCATTTTCTACTCGATGCTCCTGGATATCAGATCCAGTACTCACAGATAAAACCAAAGCCAACTGAAACGTTCTTAGATTATGTTTCAAACGTCCAGAGTATATTCAATAAATGGCTTAAGGCGGCAAAAGTAGGGAAGAATTTTGATAAATTACAGGACTTAATGGTGATGGATAAAGTTATATCCACAGTTCCTACTCCCTTTGCTAAGTTCCTTCAACAAGCAGACATTGAATCTATTGAACAACTCGAAAAACGTGGGTCAGCGTATTTTTCCTCAAACAGGGACATATTTAAAACATCAATACATGATACTGAGATTACTGCCTTTGTTAAAAACGTACCAAGCAGGTCTTACAAGCAAAAAGAGTATCAGAAGAAAGATAAACCTTATCAGAAGCCACCACAGTGTGTATACTGCAAATTATTTCATCCGCAGTACTCGATGTGTGATAAGAGTCCATCTTATCCTGCTCATCTAGAAATGATGATGAAGAAGCAGGAAAACAAACGAAACTCATACAAACGTGTGGTTAAATGCTTCTTTTGTTCAAGTTATGGCCATTATAGTTCTAAATGTTTGGGCAGGCAAAGAATGAAGGCTAGCAATGCTCTGCTCATCGATACATCATCTGACGATGAGAGTGTAGTTGATTCTAAACTCGAATATGTATTACCATTCAAGGAGTGTGCGAGTGCGAGTGTAGTTACTGATATATTAGACTTTAATAAGTGTGACACGTGTCACCAGTTTCATGCGGACGGGAAACTTAAATGTGGTCATTTTGTACCATGTTCCAACGAAGATGCTAATGCAGCTTTAGCCTCCAGAGGCAATTTAAAGTTCCACGATGCACTGGTCAACGAACAACCATGCCAATGTTTACTTGATAGCGGCAGCACTTTACTTGGGGTAAAAGAGACCTAGTTAAGCCAGAAGATTATACGGGTGAGTTTGTCAAATGCCGCACTTTCTCTGGAAACATTGAGAAATACCCGCTGGCAAAAGTCCGCATAAACACCCCGTTCCTTTCCGGCACATTTACGTGCGCGATCCTGCAAAATCCCTGTACTGATTTGATTTTGGGTTGCTTGCCATCATTAAAACAATGTACTGATGACGAAATATTAGCCTGGAAACAAACAAACACGGCTAATGCTGTAACGAGGTCAGATACCCAAACACATTACACTGACCTACAAAATGAAATGTTACAGTTGTTAACACCCAGCGGTGCTAGTAACAGTGCTACTCGACAAGAGTTTATCGAGGCACAACGCACCGATCAAACTATCGCACCTTATTTTAAATTGTTAGGTGAGCGAGCGAAAGTTACTAAAAATGCATCTTGGTATTTTAAAATACATAACGGAATTCTCATGCGTTATTATACAACAAATAACCATGAAATTCAGCAGACGGTGTTACCTGTAAAACACCGACAAAATGTGCTAAAGATTGCACATGAGTCACCGTTTGCTGGACATTTGGCCTATGACAAAACGAGAGCCAGAATTTTGGCACACTTCTATTGGCCTAAGTATTGTAACGATATTAAATTTTCTGTCGATCATGTACTATTTGTCAACATTTAGTAAGAAAGGGAAAGCATGTAACAGCCGAGGTTCAGCGTTCCATTTTGGCCTCTAGACCATTCGAAAGTGTAGCGGTAGATATTGTTGGACCCCTGAATCAGGTGTCGAACAAAGGAAACCGGTTTATACTAACCCTCGTGGATCTTTGTACAAGGTGGATCGAAGCGGTGCCACTCAAATACATTACCTCCAAAGATGTGGCAAATGTATTTTTACATCTATTTTGTCGATTTGGCTTTCCTCGAACCATTTTAAGCGACCGAGGAACCCAGTTTATTTCGGCTGCTATGCAAGCCCTAACAAAATTGCTAGGAATAGAACAGCATTTCTGTAGCCCGTATCACCCTGCAAGTAATGGGATTATAGAAAAGATTAACGGGGATCTAAAACACATGCTGGCGAAAGTAACAGCAGAGAACCCATCTGATTGGGACACTCTATTACCAGCAGTGCTATTTGCCCATCGAGAAATTCCGCACTCAAGTACGGGTTTCTCACCTTTCGAGTTAGTTTATGGGGCGAACCCTCGTGGACCCCTAACAATCTACCATCAGCTAATCACTAGCTCAGTAGAGAATCCAACCTCATTAACACCTTATGAGATGGTAACAGAGACACGCGATAAAATTATGAAGGCGTGTGTAATAGCCAAATCATCTTTGGAGAGAAAAGGCCAGATGTACCGCGACTATGCAAATAAGGGTGCCAAAACCCTACACCTTGAACCCAATCAAAAGGTGCTACTTTTACTACCAGATAAACGTAATTTGTTACTAACGTCATGGCAAGGGCCATTCAAAGTTGAACGAAAGATATCAGATGTCGATTATGAAATATCGATAAAGGGAAAATTAAAGATATTTCATATCAACATGCTGAAGCCTTATTTCTCACGACAAGAACTGATGACAGACGAACAGAATGCACCTACACCAAGCAACCGGACGACAGACGTACACAACACAACTACACTAGGTAGGGCGACAGATGACGACGACATCGCAAACACACCTAGCCAGGAAACAGAACACACAGCTAGTACAACAACAGTACTTAATCAGACAGATGACGACGGAATAGAATTACCAGTCCCGACAGTCGACACGACTGGGACAATTGATAGCATACGTTTAGAACCGAAACTTACAGACGAGCAACGACGACAAATGATAGACTTACCTTAAGAATTTTGAACGAGCACATCAAATCTTCAGAAACGATCATTACGGCTCCAGCATTGTCAAACTCTCCGCAGTAATTAGGTGCACTAAATATGGTTACCAGCTGTTAATGAAAGGAAAATAATACTGACAAAAACATTTCTTCTAGCCACACATTTCTTTTAGGTGTATTTTACAAAACGTGCTTTTAGCAAGACACGTCAATGAACGTTTTACAGTGGATGCATGTGAAAACATGGTCATTTCCACCATTTTGCACCATCTTACGTCTCTCACGCTCTGTGTGTGCTTTAATAATTTTCTGCTTTGTCTTTATTCCATTTCTGATGTTTGCCCTCCAAGCAACACGTTCAGCGGCGACGTGTTCCTAATGTGCATTATCAATGCCTGTATCAATCATGTCCCGCTTACACACATCTTTGTATCGTAGTAGAGGCCGACCCTGAGATCTCCTACCCGTCTGTAATTCACCAAAAAAGATGTCCTTTGGTATTCTACCATCTCCATCCTCCTAAGATGTCCTATCCATCTAAGTCTACGAAGACTGAGCATGGAATAAACTGTCACACATCCTGATCTTTCCAATACTTCAGTATTTGTGATTTTGTCTTGCAACTTAATTCCAAGAATTCTTCGCAGACACCGCATATGAAAGCTGTTTAAATGTTTCTCTTGGTGTGAGTAAGTTGTCCAGGTTTTACTGCCATAGAGAAGAGTACTAAGGACACAGGCTTGATAGACAGAGGACTTTTGTTTTGGCAGTAAGCTTCCTGTTCTCCCAGACTCTTTTTCTTAACCTGTTCATTGTTGTTGCTGCCTTACCTAATCCGGATGTTGATTTCCTGATCTAGGTATAATTTGCTATTTACCACTGATCCTAGATATGTAAAATGGTCTACCTATCTCTAGTTCGGCGTCGTCAATAAAGATTGATGGTACACCATGTGCACCTTGTGACATAATCTGTGTCTTCTTTTGTTAATTGTTAAACCAAATTCAGAACAAGCATTGGAGAATGCAGATAGTAGATGTAATTCTTCCTCAGAGTGGGTCGTAATCGCAGCATCATCCGCAAAAAGCAACTCTCTGATTAGTACCCTGCTAATTTTGGTCTTGGCGTTCAATCTCTGAGCATTATAGAGGCCACCATCTGAGCGTGAGTGCATGTATATACCGTCATACTGATCACGAAAGGCATATTTCAGTAGAAGTGAAAAGTATATCCCAAAGAGGGTGGGGGATAGTACACAACCTTGCTTAACTCCACTCTTGATTTCAAATTCTTCAGAAGTTGCACTATCAAACTTGATTATACCCTTCATGCCTGTGTGGAACGATTCCACAATGGACAGAAGATTTGGTGGGCAGCCAATCTTCTTTAGTGCCTTGAACAGACCCTCACGACTGACCAAATGAAATACCTTTGTGAGGTCGATGAAGGCAATAAACAGTGGTTGATTCTGTTCACGGCATTTTTCTTGCATTTGTCGCAATGAGAATATCATATCAGTGGTAGACCGGTTCTGTCGAAAGTCACACTGTGATTCGGGGTAGACTTGATCTCCTAGGACTTGAAGTCTGCGCAGAACAATTCTGGCAAATACTTTTTCAACAATACACAGAAGTGAGATACCCCTATAGTTGCTGCAGTCGCTCCGATCTCCCTTGTTCTTGTACAGTGTTATGATGCTTGAATCTTTGAAATCCTGTGAGACTTGTCCTTCTCGCCAGTATAGCTCTATTAGCTGGTGGATCTGTATAGTGAGTGTGTCTTGCCCACTCCTGATAACCTCTATTGGAATCCCATCCTTGCCTGGAGACTTGCCAGATGCAAGTTCATTTATAGCACACTCAACTTCTGTTATGGTGGGAAGTGTGTCCAGGTGGTCAAGAGTTGGTAGAGCCTCTATGGCGTTGAGGGCATCATCCGCTAGTTTGGTCTCACTTGAGTAAAGCTCCAAATAGTGCTCTACCCATCTGTCCATCTGCTGTTTCTTATCAGTGATGATTTCTCCAGTAAAGGTTTTCAATGGTGCACTTCTTTTGATCACTGGACCACAGGCTTTCTTTATTCCTTCATACATGCTTCTTATGTTTCCCTTATCACTTGCGATTTGAATGGACTCACATAACTTGATCCAACAATCATTTGCACACTGCCTGGCAGCCTTTTGCACATCCTTCCTAGCTTGCCTTAGCTCACTCAGAGTGTTACGCGTTGGTCTTTCCTTGTTTCTTAAGAGAGCGTTCTCCTTCTTACCAATCAAGGGCTGCAGAGTCTCACTGTTTGCCGCAAACCAGTCCTGCCTCTTATGATCCACAGTGCCGTAAACCCCTACGGCAGTTTTATAGAGTTTCCTTAATTTGACCCCACTTTTTATTTACTATACAATTTTCTGGTGTATCAGTGAAAGCGTCTTCAAGTTGCTGTTGAAACTGAAAGCGAAAGCACTTTTCAGGATCGTGAGTGTTAATAATATTAATCTTGGGGCTAGATTTGTGTTTAGCTGTGAAGATTCTCTTTGGTCTCAGTCTAACCCTTGCAACAACAAAAGAATCATCCGTATCACAGTCAGGACTGTGGTAACTTCGAGTCAATGATATATGGTTCAGATGTTGTCTCCGTGTGATGATGAAGTCCAGCTGGTGCCAATGGCCGGATCTTGGATGTTTCCATGTGACCTTATGCATCTCTTTTGTTTTAAAAAAGGAGTTTGTAATACATAGGTCATTACTGGTGCAATGCTCCAGCAGCCTTTGCCCATTTTCATTCATGCATTCATGTATGCGTTCATGGGAGGCCGAAATCTGGCCAAGGAGGTCACCTCAGACAGATGCAAGGCCCAGAACACTTCGGACCTGTACTTCGACGATCAAAAAATAGTGCTCCAGGTCCTGATGGCATAAGATACGACGACATCAATAGGTGTACCGACAATGAGCTAGAGAAACTAGCAGACATGTACAACAACAGTATAGGGAGTGCTAGCATCAACGTTTTTGCATAAAAAGGTAATAAGAATAACGTACATCACACACCTACCTTTCTATTCTCAAAAAACTCATAGCCATCTTGCACCACCTGAAAATTTAAAAAAGAAAACATTAAAAAAAAGGTCTCAACATCTATATAAAAGATGTAGCTGTGTATAGCTCTCCTGGCAGGCTTGCCACTTGTAACAGGAGGTAAAAATATATAAAGGATAGGAAGACATAGTTTCCTATACTTAAGTGCTCAAAAATGATGAAGCGCAACACTGACTTTTAGTGGGCCAGAGAAGAAAAGGGCAATAAGAAGAAATAGAGAAAGAGCACTGTATATATTCTCCTCAGTCGACATACCGTGTTGTTGATTATCCATGAAGTATTCCGCTCGCAGAGCTTGTGTGTAAATAGCTCTAAATAAAAATGTATCCTTTTGTAAAACACACGAGTTATTGATTCGTGTCGTGCAAAAGTAGGGAGTCCTGAATTACCTGTCGCAAGTAGGTTGCTGACAGTCATAAAATGTGGAATCCATATATGTCCAGATGCCTTTTTATTTCAGATGTTCCTGGCTGACATGCCCATATGACTCAGGGTAATCTGGTTATGTGGTGTTATAATGCAGATATTTTCATCTTTTGACAAAGATGATTGTCATTGTGAACATTCTTTTTATTTTGATGCAACTATGTATTGCCCACATGAAGCTGGGTGTTGATTTTGATGTCATAACTGTTGGAATTATTTTGAATGTAAATTGCAGATTCCCCAGTGACACCAATAGGATAAGGGATTACCTTTCGTCAGGGGCTGATTTTTTTGTTGTTGTTGATGGTATGCACAGAGAATCCATCCCAATCTCCCCAGGGATGCAGTGTTTGTGTGGCTGTGGGACCAGCTATTTGTTGGATGGGGGGAGGGCATGAAGCCACGTGACATGACACGGCTCCACAGGATGTTTGGCTGATGCAACGACAAGAAATCCCTCCCCTGCAGCTGGAGGATCATGGGTAATTTGAATGGTTAAAAATTGAGCGCACATTTTGCCCCGGCGATTCAGTTCGGAAACAACCGCAGATATAGGCGGGTGAATGGTCCCGAGAGGAGAGGACCCGAACTGGTCCCTCATCTCATCCCCACCAATGGAGAAGCCTGAATGCCTCTGGCATGACATGGATGAGTCTCTGTATTCCCCACCAACAGATGCCAATATCTGTATGGTTAAACCAGTTCGGCTGAACTCACAAAATATGCCCTGCTGGAACACAGATGCACGATGGTGGAGGTACGTTGGCAAATCGAGTCGCTTGCTTTTATTAAATAACATAATAGATTTGGGCCATAACTAGCCCCACATTTATTAATTGCCTAAGGTTTAGTAACCGATAATTAGAATAGTTGTTGAAGTTAAGAGATAGGTGTTAGAATAATGTTAAGGCTTTGTGAAGGATGTAAATGAGACCTCCCCCGAATAAAACGGAAACAGCGAACAGGCCATATCTATTAATAGATCGCCTTTTGGTTTCTTACTGCTGGCATTATCCTGCGACTAAAAGCAGAATGTAAATAAACCTCGGAGGTGCCTTCGAGCTGTAACTAGAGATCAACAGGGTGTGTAGATAGCCTCTAAATGTGGACAGATATGTAGTTTAATAATTGGTAGCTGGTGCAGTATTCTCATCATAAGGCTGCATGAGTATTCTCTGACATATTGAATGCTGGGTTTGGCCACCATGAGAAATAATATGCTGTTAGTTATTCTGACCATTTATTGATTTGCTATCATTCTATTGACATGTCATGTTATATGTAAAAACTGTGTGGGTAGGTTCAAACAATGTTGTCTTATTGAGGCCATGTATACAGCATGTGACTGGCTGTCACATGCATCATGATGTTGTTGTTGTTGTGTCACTTGATGTTGAGATGTGATGTCCAACTGTCCCCATGTATGTTGCTGGTGCAGGGCTTAACTTGGCCATTGTGAATAATGTGACAGACTGTGTCTGAATGAGTGTATGGGTATATTATTAATTCATAGGCAGTTATTTTATAGTTTTTGAGTTGTTGTTAATATAGTAGTAATATTTAACAGTTGTTAAATATGTTTTTGGTTGTTTACTTTGATTGCAGGATGTGATTCCCGTAGTCAAGCTTTCCATACCTTAGTTGGTTGTTGTATGATTAAAAGTATAGTTTCTGATCCGACTTATATGAGATTGTCGCACTTAGGTTTATACCTCTATTTTTGAAGTAGTGGTTCTGTTTTGGTAAGGTGTCCCAGTCGGTTTGGGGACGTGACTTCCTCTGGTGGCATTAGGCACAATATTGGATTTGGCTGAGGCACATGGGTTCGGTAATATCTGGAGTTCAATCCACTGATTTTCCACTGTGCACTACAGGGATCCATAGTGTTGTGTTGTGTGTCTCAGGATGGTGAGTCCCGTCTCCGCACTGTAAGGCTCATACTCAGATTTAGAGTTGTGTTACTTTCTATTTTCCAAGTAATGGTCTCACTGTCATTCAGAGATAGCCCCTCTAGTCGGTATTAGGCAGCTGTTATCTCCAACTGTGGGATTTCAGGTTCCCATTTCTGTAAGTACAGACGGTCCATGGGTCCTGAGATGATATTAACAGAGTCCATACCTGTTGTTACCGGTGTTGTTCACGTTGAGGCTTCTTTGTTGCCATGTTCTTGCTGGTTTGTGGGGATGGATGCCCGGTCGTGTTCATGGCGATATTAGGCAGCAGTGACATCCATTGATGGAACATAGGTTTCCATTTCTGTATATGTCAGTTGTGACATGTCAGGATGTCTGTTTGTCCCTGAACCATGCAATTATATCAATAAAGGTCTAATTTTGTTGTTAATTTGTTTTGTTTAGTTTATAGTTTGTTGTGCGAATTCATTGATGTTGTTATAGTCCAACAGTGTGATCTTTTGCCTGGGGTATACAACAGTATATCCTCCGCTCAAAGAAGTCCTGGAAATCTTCTGTCTAATTATCTATCCCTTTCTTTTGTTAACTGGAGAGAATATATAAGGTGCTCTTTTTCTCTTTCTTCTTATTATCTGTTTCTTCTCTGGCCCACTAAAAGTCAGTGTTGCGCTTCTTTGTCTTTGAGCACATAAGAATAGGAAACTAGGTCCTCCTATCTTTGATATTTATTTTTTCCTGTTACATATACATCATAACTAATATTCAATAATATAACATAACTCTGATGCAATCGTATGATGCATATGCTATGAAACTATATAACATAACTACCTTTAACTGATATAACATAACTTAATTCCCTATACTACTGCATTTAGTGATATCATCATCAAGTGCTATGCCAGCTGGCATAGGCGTTCATGTCTATCCACAGATCTCGGTCTTTGGTGTTCTGATCAACTCTGGTATCACAGTCAGCACTGTGGTAACTTCGAGTTAATGATGTATGGTTCAGATGTTGTCTCCGTGTGATAATGAAGTCCAGCTTTCACATTTCGTCGAAGTACAGCCTTGATTTCTTTCTCTGTCACTGTGTCTTCATCCGAAGTGTTCTGGGCCTTGCATCTGTCTGATGTGACCTCCTTGGCCAGATTACGGCCTCCCATGTCTGTCTGGTTGCTCTGCTCAAGATAGCGTTCAAAGAGGGCTTTGCCCTTGTCCTCGTCAGTCCTCTGCCAGATGAGATCAGCACCTTGGAAGTCAGAAATGCTCTTATTCTTGACTACACCACTCATGCTTTTATGTAGTCGCCAGAACAATTTCAGTGACTTGTATGTGCTTACTCTTTGACACCTCTGCCCATTTTTCGCTTTTAACCACCGTGACCAGTTTTTTTAAATAGCTTACTTTTGTGTGCATCTCTCTTTCTAAGTGCAAGCAGGGACTAGGATGACCAGCTCTGTCCTTCTTGGCATTTTGCCATCTCCTTACAGCACTACGCTTATCCACCCAAGCCTTCTCCACCTCGAAATTCCACCACGGTGGCTGCTCCCAGTTATTTTTCCTGCCCTGAAACTTTCTGCGCTTGTCACGTCTTATTTTACTCACCACATCTTGCCCTGTACTGTCATACTGGAAAGTCTTTACCTTTAGCTTGTGCTGCCTCGTTCTGCCTTTCTCCACCAATATGCTGCAAGGGTGGTGGTCGCTGCCGTGGTGTCCTAGGACACCCCATCTAAACACTGTAGTGAGTGAAGGTGAAACTAGCGCCAGATCAATAGCACTGTCCTCATCGCCTGGACGGCTTGCTGTCCTGGTGACACAGCCACTGTTTATATAAACCAGGTTGATGGTTTCAAGTGCAGTCTCGAGTTCCTCCCCCTGTGTATTGGAGGAAATGTTTCCCTTTGTAGCGTAGCGTCAGCTACGATGATAAGGAATCTATCAAAGTTGCTGCGGATAGACTTTCTAAGAATAGAAAAATAAGTCACTGGAGAAGACAAGACTGAATAGCTCGTAATTCTAGACAGAGTAAAGGTCCCAGAACAAGTCTAATCTTCTGACAGTGTTCAGGCAGACAGGAATGGCATACAACTATACTGGTTTGATACAGACAGTCTGCCAAGGTTGTCTAGCTACGTGCCTGAAATAAAAAGCTCGAGCCCCCAAACTCTAATCACTCTCACCGACACGGAGAAAGACAGAGTAAAATATATAACAGAGACAAACTTTCGTAACTTCTCCCTCTACTATGACTAAGGTTACTAATTAAGGTAATAACTAGCAGTTGTAAAATTTAGAAACTAACAATGTTGCATTTTAATCATTGAATATGGCCTGACAAAGGTTGGTATTATTTGCATGTGGATGGTGGTGGTGGCAACGGTAAGTTTGGCCACTTATCTTCTGGTTCTCTGGTTTGCACAGTGAGTGTTAACCTTGTTTGATATGGATCATAAGCGATGTGGTAAGTGATGCTTCACAATGAGTCACACAGGTTGGCGCATCTATAGCTTGGCGCTGAAGGTGTCAAATCCTTCTAATCTTCTGACCGCATTTGTCGGGTACGAAAACTTGCTCTAGGAATCTCTCTAATATATCTAAATATGTTTATGGCCGTAATACGCGCCAAAGATAAAACGCTTAACACTTTATAAGTATTTTCTAAGAGCCTAGTGACTAGCATATGTTTCTACACCGACGTCTGGATTGCGAAAGCCGAGACTCGCTATATTGCCCCTGACCGGAAGTGGTCGTACCAGGGAGTTCGTTGTCGTAATTTCTCCTACCAAATTGTGAAATAGTCGTAGCCAAATTTATAGATTTGGCTGGTTACCCTACTTTGTAAATTAAGCCTCTCCCCCGATACTAGTGTAACGTATTTATTCATAACATTAAATAGGAGTTGATTTAAACTATAGACATCTACTATTTATACATAGATATATATAGGAATAAAAACGAATATAGATTCTTATATAATTACATAAGGGTATTAAAGAGAATTTACTCCAATTAAATCAAAAGATGATGGGGCAGCTGGAGACTTCGTCACATATGCCCACCGTTGAAAGTAAAGTTCGAGAATTCGGGCTTTACTCTAACCAGCACACTCATCAGATTTTGTTGCATTTACTCCAACAACCCTGGGACATATGAACCAGTCTCCCCCTCTTCTTCAGTAGGGCAATTCCTACTCAAACCCTGCTTCTTCGTTTCTAAGACATCTTCTAAGAAACCTCCTCCCTTGATGTCATTTCCATGGAAACCTATGACGACCTAGTCGTCCCCACCCATCGTCTCTATTCGGAATTCCCGGAGAGTGTTCTCCCCTAAAGGAATAAGGGTTCCTGGTTGGTACAGTAACAGGTAAATGATTTTGTCGGACTGGGTCAGTACGGTTTATTATCATGTTTACTGTCACCTGTAATCCATCCGGGCTTATCTGTTCGAATCGGGGCATGCGACTTTGGAATTAGTCTCATCTTCCCTGACTCAGACGTCTCCAAATCAAGGTTGATAGAGACACCATTCACTGTCTCCTGAGGTGTCAGGGGACACTCCATCTCTGAGATATCTCCCCCTTCGACCAGTTGCCACCGATAATGCCATCAGACGCACCGGTGAATCAGTTAATCTTTCTACCTGTTTCCTAATCAAATAACATGGGAAAGACTTCCGGATTACCCTGAATGTATATTTTGTAATGGGTGCGAGACACCTTATCTGTAATAAGGAATGGCCCCTGCCAACCGACATCTAAAGGATGTCAAGGAGGTATCTCATTGCTACACAGCTGGTGTCTCTCGTGCAGCCCAAAATGATGCGGATGGCTTCGTTTTGTACCTTTTCGAGTCTTCCAATCTGTGTAGGGCTGACAGTGATGATGGCCAGGGCATACTCGATGCGTGAAAGTACAAATCCTTGGAACAGAAGTATTAGCAGTCTTTGCTCGATATTGGCAGTCGCCATGACTCTCATTGCTGACAAACCTTTTCGAGCCTTCGTTATGACATAATCGACATGATCTTTGAAGGACAAGCTACGATCAAGCCTCACGCCAAGATATGTCATTGACTGGGTTCTACTCAAACTGCTCTCATCCATTCTTACTGCCGGCAGGTCTGTTTTCACAATATGGTTGTTTAGTGAGAACCAGGTAACCGTTGCCTTTGCAGGGTTGACAAGGGCATCGGCATCAGCACACCATGAGGAAATTCGATCTAATTCGCCCTGCATATCATTGGCAACCGCCTGTCTATCCAATACTAAATGAGAACATGGGAAAGATCTGTCGATACACGAGGATGTCGTCAACGAATGACAGAGTCCTACCTCTCCCGTCCAACTGTTGTTCAGTGATCGGCACCGTATACACGTTGAATAGTACTAGTGACAGTGCTGAACCCTGCGGCAATCCTGGACATATCGTTATCGGCTCAGAAGACCAACTCCCGCATCTTAGCACCACCTTCCTTTGGAGCAGAACTGCAGCTATCCATCGTACAAGGTGAGGGTGCACTTTCAGTCTGAGGAGGGTTTGCATCAAGTGCTCGAAAGATACTCTGTTATATGCGTCCTCTAAGTCTATGGCGGTCGCACATGTCTCTTCTCTGACTTGAAATCCTTCGTAAACATCTTGAGCAAAGACCGCCGCATTCAGCCGTGACTCTTTGTTGCGTCTGTATCCTGCAAGTGTGGGCGGGAAGCAGCCAGAGCTGTTCCAAGTCCCAAGCAAGTCTGTCTGCTACAATTTTCTCCAGTAGCTTGCCAACAGTATTCTGCATCGTAATGATTCTGTAGCCGCTTATCTTGGAATGGTCTTTGTTCGGTTTTGGCAGCGGCAGCAAGAAGCTGTGTAGCCATTCTTCTTTGACCTGACCCTTGTGGATGATAGCAGATCATAGCACAGAAGTTTCTTCCCAATGTCTTTTCTGGGCTACATTTGTAGTTTATATATAAATGTGAAAGCTAGTTAGTTAGTTAGTTAGTCGACAGATTATCCTCATTGCACATCGAACCATTCAGTCCATAAGTGCTCGGATACCCTCCTCAGCAAATCCCGCAGCGTGTAGCGGCTAACGACGCCAGTTCTGTGTTGGCTTATCAATATTCTTTGGCTTCCAGCGTAGTGTTCTTGTTTGGCCACCTCCTCTTTTAATTTGCTGCTCTCGCAGTCTGGCCATTGTTGTGGATTCACAGTCATCACTTGGTTCTCGCAAAAGTCTTACTTCTCGTAGAGCATTCAGAATGTCAGCCTGGTCCATGGCGCGTCCGCCCTCCACAGTAGCCTCACCTGCGAGCTTGTCAGCCCGCTCATTTCCTTGTACTCCCGCATGCCCTGGCACGAAGATGAAACTAATCTTTGCCAGCCGAGACCGCTCCAGAGGCAGCAACCATTCTCTTCGGATCGACCCCTCCTCTATCCTCTTGATCATGTTCATTGAGTCGCTAAGGAAACAAGCCCTAGTGAATGTCTGTGTCTCGAGCCATGTTATTGCTTTACTTACTGCCATGACTTCCATGGTCAGGCTACTTGTCGTTTCAGTGAAAGCACCAGAGTCCTCCTTCAGAATTCTCCCTCTGGCCCGAGCTGTAAAGGCCCATGAGCTTCTCACATGTCGGACGACTCATCTGTATAGATGACAGCGTCACCGTCTAGCGAATTCTCGAAAATCAACGCTTGTACTTCAGCCTCCACAGCAGCCGGATTTTCTTGTCTGCATTTTCTATCTAGTTGGATGCAAACTGAAAAGGATGTGCAGAAGTCTGTTGGCACTTGCACCCACTCCTCGCCAGGTTCTAAGTCCTCAAGTGAACACACCTGTTGAAGAATGTCATCGGCTTGACCCATCCACGACCGTCCTCTTTTTAACCTGCTGCCCTTCACCTTCATAATTTCACTATGCAGTGGATGTTGTGTGTTTGCGTTAATTCTGAGGTAGGCGCGTGCCCTGCAAACTTGTATTCTCTCTTCAATGGTTGGAAAATCAAGAAGGTAGCGCATCGCCCTGCATGCTGTATCTCTTGTACATCCAAGAATAATGCGCATAGCTTCATTCTGTATCCTTTCCATCCTTTCTATCTGCTTATGGATGAGAGTCAGGATTGCCATTGGATACTCCAAAATAGACATGACCAGTCCCTCGTATAGAAGAAATAGATGGCGCTGCTCACAGTTTGCTACCGCCATCACCCGCATCGCATGCCAAACCCCGCTTGGCCTTTGTTATCACCTGGTCTATGTGCACATTATAAGCAAGGCTTCGATCAAACCGTATCCCCAGGTAATTCATTGCCTGCGTTCTTTCCACCGTCTCTGAACACAGCATTACAGTTGGTGTTGGAGTGTTGACAATATGATTATTCAACGAGAACCAAGTCACTGTTGCCTTTGTTGGGTTGACCATTGCCCCAGCTTCATCACACCAAGTACTTATGCGATCGAGTTCAGTTTGTAGTTCCACAGCAACCTCCTCTCTATTCTTACCCTGACGATACACTAAAACATCATCGGTATATGACAATGTCCTGCCAGGTCCAGTGATCTGCTCACTGGTGATTCTCACTGTGTAGGCCTTGAACAGTACCGGAGATAATGGTGATCCCTGTGGTAGGCCAGGATATATTGTTGTTGGTTCCGAAGTCCAACTGCCACATCTAAAAACTACTTTCCGTTGGAAGAGGGCTGCAGCGATCCAACTAAGGAGGAATGGACTTACTTTTAGTTCAAGAAGCTGAAACATTAAAAAATCCAATGGTATTTTGTTGTATGCGTCCTCAAGATCAATCGCTGCAGCAACGGTTTCAGTGCCTGAGTGGAAACCTTCATAGACATCATGATCAAAGACTGCTGCATTGGTCCAGGTTTCTCTTTTTGGACGGTACCCACCCAGGGTAGGTGGGAAAACACCTTGCCTCTCTAGCTGGCTTGATATTTTCCTGGCAATTACCTTCTCCAGCAGCTTGCCTATTGTTTTCTGCATGGTTATAATTCGATATCCCTGAATTTTTTTGTGGTCTTTGTCAGGCTTCGGCAAGGGAATCAGATAGCTGTCTAACCATTCCTCCTTGATGCTAGCACTCCCTATACTGTTGTACATGTCTGCTAGTTCCTCTAGCTCATTGTCGGTACACCTATTGCTGTCGTCGTATCTTATGCCATCAGGACCTGGAGCGCTGTTTTAGACTCAAGTGTCACCGTCTAGGACTCAGGAATATCCGTATTCTGTATTGGAACTGTGCCAGTGTAAAACAACGGGGCTCTATTTTAGAAACCCTAGTTTACAGGAACGACATTGTAGCACTCCAGGAGACGAGACTGGGCGATCAGCTACTCCGAATTGCTGGCTTCAAATGTTTCTACAACAGACGACATCTGGGAATGGCGATTCTCGTTCGCGACAGCATGGTGGCGTCAGAGCTAGACATGTCCAGTTGGGACAGTGACGATATACAAATACAGGCGTTGAGAGTTCATTCCAGTATACCATTCGTGTTGGTTAATGTTTATGCCCGCAATGCAAGTATGGACGCCCAGAAGTGGCAGTGCTTAAGTGGCATATTATGCCACGAGAGAAATGTTATTTTCTGTGGTGACTTCAACGCTAAAGGCAGATCATGGGGTGTGACGAAGTCTCCACCTGCCCCATCATCTTTTGATTTAATTGGAGTAAATTCTCTTTAAAACCCTTATGTAATTATATAAGAATCTATATTCGTTTTTATTCCTATATATATCTATGTATAAATAGTAGATGTCTATAGTTTAAATCAACTCCTATTTAATGTTATGAATGTAATATGAATAAATACGTTACACTAGTATCGGGGGAGAGGCTTAATTTACAAAGTAGTGTAACCAGCTAAATCTATAAATTCTGGCTACGACTATTTCACAATTTGGTCGGAGAAATTACGACAACGAACTCCCTGGCACGACCACTTCCGGTCAGGGGCAAGATAGCGAGGCTCGGCCTTTCGCAATCCAGACGTCGGTGTAGAAACATATGCTAGTCACTAGGCTCTTAGAAAATACTTATAAAGTGTTAAGAGTTTTATCTTTGGCGCGTATTACGGCCATAAATATATTTAGATATATTAGAGAGATTCCTAGAGCAAGTTTTCGTACCCGACAAATGCGGTCAGAAAATTAGAAGGATTTGACATCACTTACCACATCACTTATGATCCATATCAAACAAGGTTAACACTCACTGTGCAAGCCAGAGAACCAGAAGATAAGTAGCCCAACTTACCGTTGGCCACCACCACCATCCACATGCAAATAATACCAACCTTTGTCAGGCCATATTCAATGATTAAAATGCAACATTGTTAGTTTCTAAATTTTACAACCGCTAGTTATTACCTTAATTAGTAACCTTAGTCATAGTAGAGGGATAAGTTACGAAAGTTTGTCTCTGTTATATATTTTACTCTTTCTCCGGGTCGGTGAGAGTGATTAGAGTTTTGGGACTCGAGATTTTTATTTCAGGCACGTAGCTAGACAACCTTGGCAGACTGTCTGTATCAAACCAGTATAGTTGTACGCCATTCCTGTCTGCCTGAACACTGTCAGAAGATTAGACTTGTTCTGGGACCTTTACTCTGTCTAGAATTACGAGCTATTCAGTCTTGTCTTCTCCAGTGACTTATTGTTCTATTCTTAGAAAGTCTATCCGCAGCAACTTTGATAGATTCCTTATCATCGTAGCTGACGCTACGCTACAAATGGTTGGCTATCGTCCGGTCTAGATAGTTCAAACTTTCAATCTTCTTTCACTAGAGATTCTAGTAGGTGTTGCCTCACATTAGATCTCAATATTAAACTATACTAAGTAAAACTAGAGAAATTAATAGTGACAATAGGTAGTATAACATATCAAAACTAAGCCCTAAGATAGCCAATATAAGATAAGATAAGATACTATAATATAACAGACTAGATTAAAATATAATATAACATAAGTTAACCTGGTCCCAAAAAGTTAGGGCCAAAATCATAAGTGAGTGTGGGCTGACGGGTAAGTCCCTGTGTTATATCATCAGTTGTGTATGTGCATACTGTCAGTGAATTTATTACTTGCATAATTTCAGGACAGATCACTTAGGGTGAGTCAGTGTATTTCAGGGTGATTCACATTATCCCAACTTTGTTACCAAATAATGTCTTCCGAAAAGCCACCTACGAAAGAGGAGTTGAGAGAAGAAGGAACTTTGTTAGGGTATGAAGGTGTCGAATTGGGCAAGTATGTAAAAGAAGCAGAACGAGAGTGGAGAAGGGAACAACGGGACATCATTAAGGACAGAGAGAAGGAAGCAAGAGAGGAAAGAATTATACTGGCAGAAATTGAATCCAAAGAGAAGATGCGACAAGCTGAATTGAACAACCAGCTTAAACAAGCTGAATTGGACTGGCAGTTGAAGCAAGCAGAACTGGAAATGAAGAGGGAGGAACAGTTGAGACAGCATGAATTGGAACTCAGGAGGTTGCAGTTGCAAAATCATGATGCCTCCAGGTACAGTAGTGCTAGTTCTCCCCATCACGGTAGTGAAATTACTCCAGGAACGTCTCTCTCCCAAGAATCCATGAGCTTCCCACTAGTCCACTTCAACTCGAAGGAGGATCAGATGGATGAATACCTTGATCGTTTTGTCATCATGTATGAAGCGTACAATCTGCCTAAAGAGAAATATAATATAAAACGCTCCCAAGGACTCCGCGGCCCGGCTTTTGACGTATTTACCAAGCTTCCGCCTGGTCTTGAGCGGGACTTTGATACCCTCAAAGATGCTCTCTTACAAAGATTTGAATTAACCTCTGAAGCCTACAAGCTGAAGTTCCATACAGCCAAACGATCTCAGGGAGAATCGTTTGCGCAGTTCGCCTCACGACAACACACGTATTTTACGAAGTAGGTAGGACTGAGCAAATTTGATACTACCTATGAGGGGCTACAGGAAATGATGCTTGCAGGTCAATTCAAAGAAGGTCTCCCGAAAGCTCTTCAAATGTTCATAGCTGAAAATGGTGGAGTTAGATTAGAAGAGATAATCTCACTAGCCGAAAGGTATTTAACGGCACATGGTGAGGCATGTACTGCTAAACCTAATCATACTGATAAGACCCAAAATAATCCTTCCACACAAAATCAGGGTTATCAAAACAATAACTCTGAAGGTAAGGACAACAGGTGGCACACTGGTAGTTTACACTAAAATCCAGGTAATTACAATAGTAAACAGTCATCTCAACCTCAACAACCTACAGGTAATAGAGGGGGTAATCAATATTGTAAAAATTGCAGAAAAATGACCACCATACGAGTTCTTGCAAAAACAAACCCCCTGTCCATTACAAGGCTTGTTTGGCTTTGGCGGATAAAAACCACCAATGGAGGACCCCTGATGATAATCAAAGACCTCCAGTAGTTGAGACAGTTACTGTAAATGGGAGACAGGTACCGTGTTTATATGACACGGGTCTAGAGAGTGACACGGCCATTGCAGCTCGCTTGGTGAAACCTGGACAATTGACTGACCACACTATTGAGTTAAGAGGTGCTACTCTGAGCTCTGAACCAAAACTTGTTAAAGTTGCTAGGGTGAAGGTGACATCCAAATATGTCACCGGAACAGTTTCTGCTGTTGTGCTAGAGGACCCATTATATTCCTTTATGTTAGGGCGAAAATATGTATATCTGGGTGAACCTAAGGCCACAACTTATACACGTGCTATGCAGACCCAGAATCATGGCACCGCTTTGAGTCAACCCGATATTCTTATCCACCCATTATCTCGGGAGATTAGGGCTGCCCAAGCAGCATGTCCCACTTTACAATCCTGCTTTGGCAAACTGCCAAAATCTAGAAATCCACCGGTAGCTGGTGATTTCTACGAAAAGAAGAAACTGTTATTCCGTAGGGCGGGAACTATGGATCACGTCCACGAACAGTTTGTGGTACCCAAAAGGTATCGTAACCATCTCTTACAAATGGTACACTCCATCTCGGACAGTGGGCATAATGTGGGGATGAAAGCAACAATCCAAAGGCTTTCTTTCTCCTATTTCTGGCCGGGTATGACCCGGGATATCAAACGATATGTTAGGTCATGTAAAGAGTGCCATCTGGTTCCACCTACTCTTGGTGGAGCTCCACCTAAGATAGGTGATCAAGTGTTAGTATTATCACCAAAGGGGGACAATCCTTTAGATGTCGGTTGGCAGGGGCCATTCCTTATTACAGATAAGGTGTCTCGCACCCATTACAAAATATACATTCAGGGTAATCCGGAAGTCTTTCCCATGTTCTCATTTAGTATTGGATAGACAGGCGGTTGCCAATGCTTTGCAGGGCGAACTAGATCGAATTTCCTCATGGTGTGCTGATGCCGATGCCCTTGTCAACCCTGCAAAGGCAACGGTTACCTGGTTCTCACTAAACAACCATATAGTGAAAACAGACCTGCCGGCAGTAAGAATGGATGGGAGCAGTTTGAGTAGAACCCAGTCAATGACATATCTTGGCGTGAGGCTTGATCGTAGCTTGTCCTTCAAAGATCATGTCGATTATGTCATAACGAAGGCTCGAAAAGGTTTGTCAGCAATGAGAGTCATGGCGACTGCCAATATCGAGCAAAGACTGCTAATACTTCTGTTCCAAGGACTTGTACTTTCACGCATCGAGTATGCCCTGGCCATCCTCACTGTCAGCCCTACACAGATTGGAAGACTCGAAAAGGTACAAAACGAAGCCATGCGCATCATTTTGGGCTGCACGAGAGACACCAGCTGTGTAGCAATGAGATACCTCCTTGACTTCCCGACAATGGAACACAGGATCAAGATCTGGAGAGCTCGTGCATACTTAAAAATAAGTGCAGATGAGCAGCACCCTCTGCATGACGCTATATTCAGAGAAAAGGGTGACAGGCTAAAGAGGGGCAAATCATGGATGGGTCGGGCGGAAGATGTCGTCAGACAGGTCTGCAGTCTTACCAGTATCAACCCCGGCAAGGAATGGGTGCCGGTGCCTCCAGCCTTTAAGTGCACTTTCTCCTGCATTATCACACTCGACAGACGGTGCAGAGAGCAGAACCCTGCCGCTGTCAATGCAGAGGTTAACGCGCTCATCTATGAACACTCAGATAGCCCCGAAGTGCTCATCTATACAGATGGATCTGTTGTAAAGCAGCAGAGAAGTGCGTGGGCATTTACAGCCCGTTCAGCGGGCCGAACCGTTCAAGAATCCAGTGGTGCCCACTCTATGACCACGAGCAGCATGACGATGGAGGTGATGGCAGTTACACAGGCTTTCATATGGCTGGAATCACAGCATTATACCAACGTGTGTGTACTAAGTGATTCAATGAGCATGATTCAGAAGGTCGAAGCTGGATCTGTACGTAGACAGTGGACTGAATCGCTGCGGAAGTCTGTTGTCCATAAAGTCACCTTCATCTTCGTCCCGGGACATGCGGGAGTCGAGGGAAATGAACGAGCTGACAAACTGGCTGGCTCTGCACCCCCTGTAGATGGCCAGCCCATGGATCGTGCCGATGTTATTAACGTCCTTAAAGATTTGGCGAGAACAGAGGATTTTGACGTCAGTGATTCCACATCGCTGTCCAGGATGGAAGACCTGGGAGTAAGAATCGGCATAGCCAGACGCGAGAGGTACATCGGGAAAACAAAGTGCCTCGTCAACCAACACAGAATTGGCACTATTAGCCACTGGACTCTGATGCATATGCTGGGGGGAGGATCTGAGCACCTATGGACATGTCCGGAGTGCAACGAAGATACCCCAACTGATAACTGATAACTGATATGATCCACAAAGGACATAAATGATGATGATACTAATGTCAATGAACTTTTACCTCATGTGCCCTTATAATCAAACTGCAGTTGAGCCGTCTCAAGTACTCCTTCACTATATCACCACCAAACGTGTAGGACACACCTCTCTCATCATTTTGACTCCAACCAGGTAGGTCCTGTGGATGACAGTGTCAATAATAACCTACTCGTATTGTTTGCAAAAGGATACATTTTTATTCGGAGCTGATCATACAATAGCTCCACGAGCGGAATACCACAACGGTATTAAACATCATAGAATGTGATGACGATAAGATGGAATGAGGAGATGATATAAATATTATAACTACTGAGGCTAAGCTAGACTATTATAACTATTATACTGTCCTTAACAACCACAAAGTATCCCTAGCGGATACACGTCTGATTCCTACGCCGTCCGGTCTCTGTCTGAGCCCGCTGAGCGTGGCGTGTTCAGCCACGAGCAATTAGCTCAGCGTGCGTTCGTTGGTTTACGTGCTGGGCACTGGGCTGTGTTGACCAGAGTTACTTGGTCCTTCCTCGTGAACTGGGTTTCCCAGTCTCTTGGGTAACCCCAGCTCATCTGCACTGGTTGCCCTCCTTGTTGACACAAGTGTGTCCCGTTATAGCTATTTATAGCGTTAGTGTCTCTTCTGTCTGGTCTCCTATCCTGTTACGTCACTTGCCCTCTTCCTAAGCTCTATTTTAGCTCTCCTTAGCTTAGAGCTCTCTCCTAAGTCTTTGACAGGCTCTCCTTCCTCCCCTGTTGTGTTACAAACTTTTAAGTTGTGGGGTAACACAAGTAATCTTACAAAAATTGGCTGTCTAATTTTGTCAAAGACTTCGTGAGTTCTCTACTTCTCTTATGGGGATAGGACAAGATCTCTCCTTTCCTTCGTCACACTGTTGTATTACTTCACTTGGCTAATTGAGTAGCTCATCACACTAGTACAGTTGGCTATAAACTATCATTATATTTCTGAGAATTGTGAGGTCCGGATCCAATGCCATTAGGCCTGTCCTCAGATTGTCCAAAATTAACAATCCCAAACAACTTGCCTCTATTATGAGTGCAAAACATGGACACTAAATGTTCATGCTCTCATATAATAATTGCCTCAACTCGTATACATGCTTATATGTGCAACTCTTCACCTTTTAGCTTCCGCTTGTGAAGGAATATTTAAGTGTTACATTAAGGCTTTAGAGATATTATTGTGTCCCCTGTTGGAGTAGTTATGGTTCTTTGAAAGTAATGGTGTATGCAAGTTTATGTGTTTGTTTGTTCTGGTTGGTTGTGTGTTCTCTATTAAATTAAAGTGTATTTAACTTACTAACATGTGTATGCGTTTCTAATTTACGTGTATGTATTCTTTCGAGCGCCGTAAAGCGGTTTATTGTAGCCACAAATGAGTGTGTTATGCTAATTTATGTCTACAGTGCCGTTTTAAGATGCTCAAAATATGTTCCCTATGTTTCTCACTAAAGTATGGCGACTACACACTTATAAAAATGACAACACATTGATTACACAGATTGACACTGACAAATCACAACAAGTCGTTTTGTGCGGTGAAAAAAATACCGCAATATCTCTCTCACTCTCCTAATTTAATCCATTCTCTCTCTATCATTCACACATCTTTCGTTCTTCTCTCTCTATCATTCACACATCTTTCGTTCACCTTTCATTCAAAAGTGGTTTTAAAATATTGGGTCGTCATTAGAATATGGTTCAAGAAATAATGCATGGATGAACCAAAATTATGTACATTAAATGGTTGGCTGAATTTAAATGGGTATTCAAGCCACATGACTGTGCTGTCTTTGTGCACTTGTCAATATATACAAAAATATACATGATTGAAAAGGATTGTTCGCTACCAGTCCTATAGTAATGACTGCTCTAACTAATCTATTATGAGTTCGTGCACTGTTCTAAATTTATCTAAGGGAAATAATCTAACTAATTAATTCAATTTAAGAAAAATGGGTTAATTACCTTAAAAGTGTTTTTACTACATGGGATGATATAAATTACCAAATGATCGGGTTAATTTGTAAGTGATGTTTTCATTAACTTATCTAACTAAATAAGTTTAAATGGTGATAAATTAAAGTAATATGATGTAGATGTTAACTTAAATAAGTTCTTAACTACTATAGGTAAATTATAACTCTGAAATGTCCTAAATAACGTTATATGATAAATCTACATAAATAATTCTAATATTTCCACAAAATATGAAGTTATACGCGACTGTTTATAAAAAACATGTTATATACATATCACATATAATTGTTTAACTAACTACACTAACTAATTACATCCAGCTGTGATGTTCGAGCCGTGTCCTCTGTAGAATGTCCTTGAAAACAAAGTTCAGGTAGATAAAGTCTGATTTACGCTCTCGTCCTGGGTAATGTTCATACTAATGGTATGCTACTGGTTGGTGTAGGTTCAAGTCTCAAATTTCGATCCACCCAAGGGTTGTATAAGTGGTAGTGGTGTAGACAATTCATAAATGCGTCTGTTCATTCCACTAATGCTGACACAGTGTATATTACATAGATGTAAGCGACTGGCGATGGGTAACGCACTTTAGTGTTCACAATCACCACATAGGGCACTAAGTAATTACAGTGTCAATGTCTTTGGTGATGTAAGGTCGCTCTCTTCTCGTATTTCAGGTATTTCAATGTGAGAAGGTCGGCTCAATGTGTCAGCCAGAGAGTTCAAACTTCCCTTCAAATGTTTAATAGTGAAGGCATAATTCTGCAAAATTAAGGACCAACTGTAGATCCTATTGTTGCGATGAACCCCTGTTTGCATGACCGTAAGAGGCGAATTATCGGTTTCGATAACAAACTCTGTACCCGCCAGGAATCGATGAAGTTTCCTGACACAATATATCACGCTTAAAGCTTCCAATTCAGAGGCTGAGTATCTTCCTTCAGCCGGGCTGATCTTACGACTCACGTACATTATTGGGTGAAACTTGCCTTCATAAAATTGGCCTAGGACCCCAGAAATGGAAATGGAACTTGCGTCTGTACGGAGGAAATACGTAAGATTGACATTAGGCAAACGCAAGATAGGTGGAACGCTAAATAAATGTTTCAATTTTGATAACGCACCGATTAACTTTGCATCCTGAACATTAAGTTTTACAGATGCTTTTAACACATTAGAAAAAACGCTGGTGATTTCAGCCAAATTGGGTATAAATTTGCTGTAATAATTGACCAGACCAAGCAAGCTACGGACCTGTTTCTTGGTCGTAGGCATAGTTAGATTGAGAATCTTGGTCACTATTTTCTCATCAGTTCTTAGTTGGCCTCTGGTGATTGTATGGCCTAAGAAATCAATTTCTTCCATTCCCAACTCCACTTTGGTGGGTTTCACTGTAAGACCAAATAATCGCAATCTATCGAAGACATGTCGCAGTTTCAGTAGGTGTGTTGTCCAGTCTGCTGTATGGATGCAAATGTCATCAATATAAGTAGATGTATTGGTCACTCCGTGCAGAAGATCCCTAGTGAGTCGGACAAAAGTGGCTGGTGCATTACGAAGACCGAAAGGAAGAAAGCGCCACTCATACAGGCCTAGAGGTGTTGAGAATGCTGTCAAAGGAATAGAGAATGATTCCATCGGGACCTGCCAATAACCTTTCGTGAGATCCAGTTTCGAGAAGATACGTGATGTTGACATATCAAGGATTAGGTCGTCACAAGATGGGATAGGCTCTGCATCGACCTTGGTCACGTTGTTTAAGCGCCGATAATCGACGCAGAGACGAATAGTCGAGTCCTTTTTTCTGACTAGAACTATAGGAAAAGAATATTCTGACTGAGATTTCTGAATTATTCCACTCGACTCAAGATTTAACAGTTCCTTGTCGAGATTTTCCCTGTAACTTAATGGGATGATATAAGGTCGACATTTGATGGGTGTGCTATCAGTCAGAATTATAGAGTGTTCTATTCTGTCTGTCTTACCTGGGATGTCAGAGAAAATGTCCTTGTACTCAGTTACTAACTCTATCAGTTGTTGTCGTTGCTCGTCTGTCAGTTTGGGTTCTATACGTATGCTATCGATTGTCCCTGTCGTGTCGACTGTCGGGACTGGTAATTCTATTCCGTCGTCATCCGTCTGATTAAGTACTGTTGTTGTACTAGCTGTGTGTACTGTTTCCTGGCTAGGTGTGTTTGCGATGTCGTCATGATCTGTCGCCCTACCTAGTGTAGTTGTGTTGTGTACGTCCGTCGTCCGGTTATGGTGTAGGTGCACTCCGTTCGTCTGTCATCAGTTCTTACGTGAGAAATAAGGCTTCAGCATGTTGATATGAAATATCTTTAATTTTCCCTTTATCGATATTTCATAGTCGACATCTGATATCTTTCGTTCAACTTTGAATGGCCCTTGCCATGATGTTAGTAACAAATTACGTTTATCTGGTAGTAAAAGTATCACCTTTTGATTGGGTTCAAGGTGTAGGGTTTTGGCACCCTTGTTTGCATATTCGCGGTACATCTGGCCTTTTCTCTCCAAAGATGATTTGGCTATAGACACGCCTTCATAATTTTATAGCGTGTCTCTGTTACCATCTCATACGGTGTTACTGCTGTTGGATTCTCTACTGAGCTAGTGATTAGCTGATGGTAGATTGTTAGGGGTCCACGAGGGTTCGCCCCATAAACTAACTCGAAAGGTGAGAAACCCGTACTCGAGTGCGGAATTTCTCGATGGGCAAATAGCACTGCTGGTAGTAGAGTGTCCCAATCAGATGGGTTCTCTGCTGTCACTTTTGCCAGCATGTGTTTTAGATCCCCGTTAATCTTCTCTATATCCCATTACTCGCAGGGTGATAAGGGCTACATAAATTCTGTTCTATTCCTAGCAATTTTGTTAGGGCTTGCATAGCAGCCGAAATAAATTGGGTTCCTCGGTCGCTCAAAATGGTTCGAGGAAAACCAAATCGACAAAATAGATGTACAAACACATTTGCCACATCTTTGGAGGTAATGTATTTTAGTGGTACCGCTTCAGATCCATCTTGTACAGAGATCCACGAGGGTTAGTATAAAACGGTTTCCTTTGTTCGACACCTGATTCAGGGGTCCAACAATATCTACCGCTACACTTTCGAATGGTCTAGAGGCCAACATGGAACGCTGGACCTCGGCTGTTACATGCTTTCCATTTCTTACTAAATGTTGACAAATAGTACATGATCGACAGAACAATTTAATGTCGTTACAGAATTTAGGCCAGTAGAAGTGTGCCAAAATTCTGGCTCTCGTTTTGTCATAGGCTAAATGTCCAGCAAACGGTGACTCATGTGCAATGTTTACTCATGTGCAATGTTTAGCACATATTGTCGGTGTTTTACAGGTAACACCGTCTGTTGAATTTCATGGTTATTTGTTGTATAATAACGCATGAGAATTCCGTTATGTACTTTAAAATACCAAGATGCATTCTTAGTAACTTTCGCTCGCTCACCTAACAATTTAAAATAAGGTGCGATAGTTTGATCGTTGCGTTGTGCCTCGATAAATTCTTGTCGAGTAGCACTGTTACTAGCACCGGTGGGTGTTAACAACTGTAACATTTCGTTTTGTAGGTCAGTGTAATGTGTTTGAGTATCTGACCTCGTTACAGCGTTAGCCGTGTTTAGTTTGTTTCCAGGCTAATATTTCTTCATCAGTACACTGTTTTAATGATGGCAAACAACCCAAAATCAAATCAGTACAGGGATTTTGCAGGATCGCGCACGTAAATGTGCCGGCAAGGTACGGGGTGTTTATGCGTACTTTTGCCAGCGGGTATTTCTCTATGTTTCCAGAGAAAGTGCGGCATTTGACAAACTCACCCGTATAATCTTCTGGCTTAACTAGGTCTCTTTTGACCCCAAGTAGAGTGCTGCCGCTATCAAGTAAACATTGGCATGGTTGTTCGTTGACCAGTGCATTGTGGAACTTTAAATTGCCTCTGGAGGCTAAAGCTGCATTGGCATCTTCGTTGGAACATGGTACAAAATGCCCACATTTCAGTTTGCCGTCCGTATGAAACTGGTGACATGTGTCACACTTATTAAAGTCTAATATATCAGTAGCTGCACTCACACTCTCACACTCACTGGTTGGTAATACATTTTCAAGTTCAGAATCAACTATACTCTCATCGTCAGATGACGTATCGATGAGCAAGGCATTGCTTGCCTTCATTCTTTGCCTGCCCAAACACTTAGAACTATAATGGCCATAACTTGAACAAAAGAAGCATTTAACAGCACGTTTGTAAGAGTTTCGTTTGTTTTCCTGCTTCTTCATCATCATTTCTAGATGAGCAGGATAAGAGGGGACTCTTATCACACATGGAGTACTGCGGATGAAACAATTTGCAGTAACCACACTGTGGTGGCTTCATGATACGGTTTATCTTTCTTTTGATACTCTTTTTGCTTGTAAGACCTGCTTGGTATGTTTTTAACAAAGGCAGTAATCTCAGTATCATGTATCGATGTTTTAAATATGTCCCTGTTTGAGGAAAAATAAGCAAAACCTCGTTTTTCGAGTTGTTCTATAGATTCAATGTCTGCTTGTTGAAGGAACTTAGCAAAGCGAGTAGGAACGGTGGATATGACTTTATCTATCACCATTAAGTCCTGTAATTTATCAAAATTCTTCCCTACTTTCGCCGCCTTAAGCCATTTATTGAATATACTCTGAACGTTTGAAACATAATCTAAGAACGTTTCAGTTGGCTTTGGCTTTATCTGTGAGTACTGGATCTGATATCCAGGCGCATCGAGTAGAAAATGCTGCATAATCCTATCATGGATGTACTGATAGTTACTTCTTAGTTCTGCTGGTATTGATTCTATGACCTTTAATGGCTCCCCACTGAGGTTTCTCTTGTAGATCATTGCCCAATCTTGTAATGGTATTTTCTGAGTCTTAAGTTGAATTCTACATTCTCCGTCCAAGCTGATATTGAATCGCCTTGACTGAAGGGCTTGATGACCCCTTTATATTTGGAGAATTTATTTTGTTCTTCCTGACTTTTCAAGTTAGTAAAGGCTATCTGGGTGTTAGAGTCAATCTCCATTTCTTTCATCTTTAATTTCGTTTGTGACTCTACCTCTATTTGTTTCTGCTTGGTGGCATCGTCCATCTCTGTCTGTTTCTGTTTTGTGGCATCATCCATCTCTATCTGCTTCTGTTTTATTTCCAACTCCTTCTGTTTTATTTCCAACTCCTTCTGTTTTATTTCAAATTCCTTGAGTTTGTGGCTTCCTCTAACTCCTTCATCTCTTTTGATGTTGTCTTTCTACTGCTCTTTGATCTCTCTCTAGAGCAGCCTTTCTCTCTATCTCTTCTCTGTATCTTTCGTTTCCCCATTTCTCTAGTTTTTCTCCAGTATATTCTAGTTCTTTACCCGCCTGGATGAAGTCATTTAATGATGACATTATAAGGCTTTATGTTATCTGACCATTGATAGCAATATATTTTACAAATACAATTTCACAGTTGTTATGTGTTAACTATTTACAAAATTTGCTGAAAAAGAGGATGCGTCGTTAAGGGTGCATATCAAAATTAGATGGAAAATATACTCATCTAATCTTGCAGCAAAATACGGCACTCGGGATGTTCTGCCGCTGTCTTTCGTACACACGCCTGATCGACTTGCTTTTATAACTGATGTTTCTGTTTAATGGAACATCAACATTTTAGCAACATGCATGTAATGTGCAATACATGGTGTTAATTGAAATATTACAGTTTCAAAGGATGGTAAACTTCAAATGTGATATAAATGATAATGATTAATGTAGATGATATGAATGTATGATAGTCTAAATGAACGTCAATGAATGTCAATGTCGTCTTGTCTTCACTTTCTATCGTCTCTGACTGAGCTGCGCTGTATGACTTTAGCTTAACCTCTAATCTCCTACTGTTGTGCGAAAAGAATTTGTTTTTGCACAAATACTAACGTGATTGTGATAGATGTTGACATTCTGATAGTATCAAACAAATGATGGTTAACTTTAAAATCCGTACACAATCAGTTTATGTTTATACATTTTCATTCAAATAATTTACATAGATAATCTAACAATAATGTTCTGTAGAATTTCCGAAGATGGTAAATTATATGGTACTTTTCACAATAGTATGCTAATGATACTTGCAATCAAATAGTACTTTGTTATATTTATTAACTGCTAAGTTCAATTAAATGGCACAAATTTAGAGGTGGTTCAAGCCCCACGAGAAATGATAACGTGGTATTTTGGCTAATGGAATGGTAATGAGTGGTGGTTCAGGCACTTCTGACACCAAATGGTATCCTGCCTGTCAGCAACTCACTTGCGACAGGCATACAAGGATTCCCTTCTTTTGCACTACACGAAAGTGACAACTCGTATTGTTTGCAAAAGGATACATTTTTATTCGGAGCTGATCATACAATAGCTCCACGAGCGGAATACCACAACGGTATTAATAACATCATAGAATGTGATGACGATAAGATGGAATGAGGAGATGATATAAATATATAACTACTGAAGCTAAGCTAGACTATTATAACTATTATACTGTCCTTAACAACCACAAAGTATCCCTAGCGGATACACGTCTGATTCCTACGCCGTCCGGTCTCTGTCTGAGCCCGCTGAGCGTGGCGTGTTCAGCCACGAGCAATTAGCTCAGCGTGCGTTCGTTGGTTTACGTGCTGGGCACTGGGCTGTGTTGACCAGAGTTACTTGGTCCTTCCTCGTGAACTGGGTTTCCCAGTCTCTTGGGTAACCACAGCTCATCTGCACTGGTTGCCCTCCTTGTTGACACAAGTGTGTCCCGTTATAGCTATTTATAGCGTTAGTGTCTCTTCTGTCTGGTCTCCTATCCTGTTACGTCACTTGCCCTCTTCCTAAGCTCTATTTTAGCTCTCCTTAGCTTAGAGCTCTCTCCTAAGTCTTTGACAGATATGCAACTAATAAACTCAGAATTGGGCACCAGGCCCATCTGACATTCTGCCCTTTATAACTATCTGCTCTAAAACATTATTTAATTCATACATCACTTACCAAGCTAATTGTAGACAACAATGGCAACAGTAGAAACGCGTTGCATTATAAACGTATGCAAAATGTGCAATAATAAACGACTCACTAATTATTTTTGGGTGCTTGCTTGCTTTGACCTCAAGCATAGTCCATACACGCTATTTATAGTAGTGATGGACTGAATTTTGCACGTGGATTAGCTTTCCCTATTAAACTGCGTCCCTCGTAAACACATTCCGATTCAGAGGTACTTGTAATTTACGTCCTCATGTCAAGGACGACAGGTCAACATCTTAGTCCAGCTGTCCGGTGTAGGGGTTGAACCGCTAACCTCGGCATCAGCACACACAATTATAAATAGCTAAGGTAGATGTAATATACCACGGTTAGGAGAATGTTTATTATACTAGTTGACCTTTCAGATAATTGTCATCATCATCATCATGCAATCATGCCTCTCCGCAATTTGCGATGTCCAATAGCATTGATCAATTTGTGTGTTAACTTCCTTCCGTGCCATGACACAAGACTGTCAGGAATTTTCTCAGGCTGTCTTCCTCTATCTCTCTTTCAACAAATCTTTTCAGTTGTCACACCACGTTCCAGTTTTCGTCTTCTCATAGTGTGGCCAAAAGATAATGACTGTCTCTTTCTGATGTTTGTGATAAGTTGTCTGTGCGACTTAACTTCCCTCAAAATGTCCAGATTTGTCCAGATTGCTCATTCTGGCTATACAATTCATTTTCAGTATTCTTCTATTTTTTTTTTTTGGCTCTCACTCGCCTTGAACTCAAGCATAGTCCATACACGCTACTCCTAGTAGCGCTGGACTGATTTCTGCGTGTGGGTTAGCTTTCCCTATTAACAGTGTCCCTCACCATCAGGTCAACCCACTCCGACTTCAGAGGTACTTACAATTTACATCCCCAAGCCAAGGACAATAGGTCAACATTTTAGACCAACTCCTTACTCCCAGGTAACAGGTCCCTTCGGGGTCCTGGCTAAAGTCAGTAGGATCACCGATTCCTCCGAAGTCGGAGAGTGTCTGCCTGTACGGCGAGGTACCACCAGTCTGCACACCAATAAGCCAGACATGGGGCAACGGATACTCACGCAAACCTCAGGTCCTGTATGACATCACACTGATGTTGGACAACAGGATACCTTCATCCGACATACAGGACTTCGCGTTGGAGCTCAAGCAAACGAACAAATGCAAGCAAGCATGATGTCAGATGTCAACAAATAAATTAAATAAACAATGGTAGCCTTGCTGAAACTATACCTTGTTTGGATCAGACCAGAGAATGTCACACATAAGACCATGATTCGGAACATCACTTGGTCGATTCAGCTTGCGAATCTGCGAATAGTAGTTACAATGCATGAAATCACTGTGAGGTTTATTTCTAGGGGTTACATCTGTTAGAATGTAACACCCACTGTCAAAGACTCGACCGCATCCCCTCCGCCAGGAAGAGCAGTCAATCTTGAAGAGGCCAGGAGGTGATACGGTGCCCGAGGTAAGGGCAGGGGAGATGAGGTAATGGGAGATGGTTATCCATTCCCTCATGAGACACGCAGGCGTTGTTCAGAGAGTTAGCACTCTAATCACGATAGCATCACGCCTCGTGGTAGCCACGGAGAAGTTGAGTATCCACTCAACATACCACGTCTGCGATCAGCGTGCCATGTGAGGCAACACGCACCAAGGTCAAGGTCGATCCGCGTGGTGTGTGACGAGGGGATGAAAGGACGTCAGACGGGAGGACAGGACTTGTAGTGTGCACCTCGTTAGAGTAGCGATAGGGGCTTTGTGTTTAACTAAATAGATAGAGAGTTAGCATAGGCATTAGCAACTAGTGATAGATAATTTCTGTGGCTTTATGTTGTGTGTTTACTAGCGACTGTTACCTGCTTGTAGCGAGCCAACGGCAATAAAATGTACCAGTTATTTTCCTCGCACACGACTTACAAGTTTTCTTGTTTGGTGTGGGAGAAGTATCCGATAGTGCCTGTCAGTTGAGTTGTTGACAGGCAAGGATAATTGTGGTGTCAGAAGTGAAGCTTGAACGAAAGTTCAAGCTAATCCACTCAGCCACGGCTCTGGACTAGGATCTAATTTTTAGCATACAGCAATCGAGGGTTTACAAAATCGCCAAGCGGCTGCTCGCCTGAATCTGTGCTTCATATTATTTATTATTTGTTTATTTGAGTTATTAAATGAATATATTTATTTATTTAAACATTATGATGTTATTTTTATTTAGTTAATAACAGTTATTCATATTTTTGGTCCTACTTTCTCTTTGTTTACCGTCACGATGGAACTATTTTTGGCCAAGCAGATGAGACTTGGCTGCACAACACTTACAGAAATTAACTAGGTTAGTAACAAAAGGCAAATACTGTTAGAACGAAGACAGGACATTGACATTAAATTTAATTAATACATATTCTAGTTGTTCGTGAGTCTGTCATTGTCAAATTCATTGTCCTTAGTTGTCGGGTAAATCATATCGTGCAGTAGTAGTAAGTACTGCTGCCCTGCATATCAGAGGGCGAACAACAGCTGAGTACGTATACCGGTGTGCCAAATAAAGTGTCCTGATTACGAAACGTGCCTCCATCCCAAAGTACCAAACAAGGTGATCTGTGTCAACGGAGTTCCGTTCCCTGATTCTCGGGAACATTAAGTTGAGTATACCTATATTTTTGGCATGCAATGTGATTAATAGTGCATCTCTTTTTCAGCTTGTGATACACTAGCATATTTTTGTGCTCTGATTTTCCAACATAGAAATTTTGTTCAGCATAGAAACTGAAAATACAATTCATAGTCCTCAACGAGGAACAAATATAGAACATCATAGATAAATATTTGAATAAACAAATCATTGTAAGTCAACGCAAGCTAATTACTCAACAGCATGGCAACATTAGAGGACTTTATAAAAGCTGGTAAGCAATTACAATATACAGGTAAAGAACTAGAAGAATATGCTGATAAGAGATTTAAAGAAATAAAGGATGCTGAAAGAGATGAACGCGCACGAGAAAGACAACACCAGAAAGAATTAGCTGAGACCACAAAACATAAAGAATTAGAGCTGAAACAACAACAGTTAGAACATGATAAGGAAATGAAACAAAAAGAACTAGAACTAAAGCAAAAGCAATTAGATCAAGAAAAAGAATTAAAACAAAAGGAATTAGATCTAAAGCAAAAAGAGATAGATGAAACGGCAAGAATTAAGGAAAAACAAATTCAAGTAGAATCAGAGACACAATTAAAGATAACAGGCATGGATGTAGACTCACACGCAGAAATCTCTGCCACTAAATTAAGAAGTCAACAAGAGGAAAATAAGTTCAATAAATACAAAAATATTATCAAACCATATTGTAAAGAAGATTCCATATCAGCCTGGACAGAGAATGTAGAGTATCAATTTAAATATCACCAAGTTCCATTAGAGATGTGGGCTACGATTTATATGAAGAATCTGAGTGGTGAGCCCCTTAAAGTGATAGAATCTATACCAGTTGAGCTTAGATCTAGCTATCAATACATCCATGACAGGATTATGCAGCACTTTTTACTTGATGCCCCTGGGTATCAGGTTCAGTTCTCAAATTTAAAACCTAAACCTAGTGAAACGTTATTGATTATGTTTCAAATGTGCAGAGTGTACTAAACAGGTGGCTTAAAGCAGCTAACATAGGAAAAGACTTTGATAGATTAAAAAACTTAATAGCTATGGATAAGGTTATATCCACTATACCTTCTCCTTTTGCTAAATTTTTGCAGCAGTCAGACATTGAGAACATCGAGCAGTTTGAAAAAAAAGGCTCAGCATATTTTTCTTCCAACAGAGATATTTTTAAGACTTCAAATGACTCTGAAATAGTTTCCTTTGTGAAAGACCAACCAAAAAACTATCAGAGTAACAGAAAACCTTTTCAGAAATATGACAAGAAAGACAGAAAAGTGTCAAAATGTATTTATTGTCAACTTATGCACGACACTTATTCTATGTGCAACAAATCGCCAAATTATCCGGCGCATCTTGAAAATGTTATCAAGAAGCAGCAAAATAAAAGATCGGCATACAGGCGTGCAATCAAATGTTTTTTTTTGTTCCAGCTATGGCCATTATTCAAATAAGTGCCTTGGCCGCCAACGTATGAAAGCTAACAATGCTATCTTGATTGATACCTCTTCAGATAGTGGTAGTGAGGATGAGTGTGAGGTTGAAAATGAGGGTGAGGTTGACTTACCGTTTAACCAAGCTGAAGATGTGTGTTGTGCAAACGATATGTTAAGCTTCGACAGTTGTGAGCGATGTCACCAATTTCATGCAGACGGAAAGCTAGAATGTGGACATACAGTACCATTCTCATCTGAGAATGTGAATGCAGCATTAGCCTCCAGAGGCAATTTGGTGTTCCACAATGCAATGGTCAATGATGTACCATGCCAATGTTTGCTGGACAGCGGCAGCACCCTTATTGGTCTTCGGAAAGAACTAGTGAGTCCGGGTGATTACACAGGTGACACTGTCAAATGCCGAACCTTTTCGGGTAACATTGAGATTTACCCTTTGGCAAAAGCCCGTATTAATTCTCCTTTTCTTTCGGGTACCTTTACTTGTGCAATACTTGACAACCCTTGTACTGATTTAATTTTGGGGTGCTTACCCCAACTGAAACAATGTACTAGTGATGAAATAGTTGCATGGGAAAAGTTGAATGCAGCTAATGCAACAACAAGAGCAGACAGTGTGAAACATCAAGACACACTACAAGATGAGAGGCTACTGTTGCTTTCTCCAACTGGCACAGATGATACCAGCAGACAGAAATTTATAGAGAAATTTTATAGCAGAATATAGAATATTTTATAGAATATTATAGCAGAAAGCTGACCCTAGTGTGTCTCCATACTTAAAATTATTAAAAGACAAAGCCAAAGTCACCAAAAATGCACGATGGTTCTTTAGGCTTAATAATGGCATTTTAACAAGATATTATACTACTGGTAACCATGAGATTCAGCAAACAGTGTTACCTGAACAACATCGTCTAACTGTGCTAAAGATTGCACATGAGTCACCGTTTGCTGGTCATCTTGCATATGATAAAACCAGGGCCAGAATTCAGGCTCATTTCTATTGGCCAGGTTTTTGCAATGATATAAAATTATTTTGTCGTTCTTGTAATGTCTGTCAACAATTAGTACGTAAGGGTAAACATCCTACAGCTGAAGTACAACCTTCTACACTGGCTTCTAGGCCATTTGAGAGTGTGGCGGTAGATATTGTTGGACCCCTGAACCAGGTGTCCAGCAAAGGAAATCGCTTCATATTGACAATGGTCGACCTATGTTCAAGGTGGGTTGAGGCAGTAGCTTTGAAATACATCACCTCCAAAGACGTTGCCAATGTATTTCTACACCTGTTCTCACGATTCGGATTCCCACGGACCATTTTATCCGATCGTGGAACTCAGTTCATATCGGCTGCAACGCAAGCCCTTACAAAAATGTTAGGGATTAAACAACATTTTACTACAGCATACCATCCAGCCAGCAATGGAATAGTAGAGAAAATTAACGGTGATCTAAAGCATATGCTGGCTAAGGTGACAGCAGAAAACCCAGCTGATTAGGATACACTGTTACCAACAGTGCTGTTCGCCTATCGGGAGATTCCCCATTCAAGCACGGGTTTCTCACCGTTTGAATTAGTTTAC
>JACEFZ010000743.1:0-19755 GCA_014155875.1 Cepaea nemoralis
AGATGGCTTTTCCACTTTAAGACTGACAACAGCTAACAAAGGGCATAGGAAATAACTCTTCAGAGATGCATCTTTTCCTCCTCCTACCTCCACACTCCACTAGGGTAAACGGAGGAGGAGAAGAAGAAGCATTAAACGTCTGGTATTTTTCCTCACATTGTCAAAGAATCTTTCCAAACAAAATAGGCCTTGCCAGTCATCTTGGAACTCACGGCTCAAGACTTTCAACCCTCATTGGAAGAAATGAATGGTCATCATCATACTTGATGGACAGAGAACAGAATTCGGCCTTAATCGATTGACCTTGATCATTTTCGGTGTATAACATTGGATCGCGTGCATGTTTACTTTCTTGTGTGTGGTGTAAAACTTTAATTGTGTTTTCTAGAACCCAGTGGCTCCCACTATGTTAATGGTTTCTCTGTAGTTTTAGAGTTATTCAAGTTTCCTCCCACTCTGTTAATGTTTTCTTTGTAGTTTTAGAGATATCCAGCTTTTCTCCTTTAATTGGGGGGGGGGGGGGGGGGGAGAGGGGAGTGGATATGAGGTTGGCAGATAGGACTCTTCCTTTGACCTTTGAACGACTAAACAACAACAGTTTTACTCTTGTTGAAGAAGCTGTTATGCCTTCACCGTTGGACTTTCTTTCGTGTAATGACAATATGCTAATCTTAACACATTTGATTTATGTTACCACTTTTGCTGTCTTTCCTAATCCACACATAGATTTAATATCCCATGTCAAGTATGAAATAGTGGAAGTCAGCGATCCAGACACCTTGTGATTTTTCCGCATCCCGTCATATCACTTTTAGATGCGCCCTCTTCCCATTGGTCGGCTGCACTATTGTTTCCTTAATGTGACTTGTTCTATATTGATTGCATTGCGCGGCAGAATTCTTCTTCGAGACGAGGTACTTAGCCCAAAGAGCAACCATTATTAGTCGCCTCTTACAAATTACACGATAGGTTGCAGTGTTACTGATATTTCAAGACGAGCGAATACAATACACCCCTGATAAAAACAAAGTGTTCGTTTACATTATCACACATGAATAAGTAATATTCACAGCAGCATCGACCTCTCTCAGCGTCATATTTCATAGTGGGTATATGGTGCCATATTTCATACACTATGTGCTAGGTGTCTAATGAATTTGGTGTTATTGTCACGCCGGCAGGCTGTACTACCCATGACATTTCATCATTACCAATTCAAAATGTATCAAACTGCAAAGCAAGGTCAAGGAAAACACCTCTTTACCTCGAAAGGGGTTTAAACACACGACAACTGAAACGACAGGCATGTGTACTGGCCAACTGTCCTGCTCCGTCACTCAGCACATAACCGTGGTTATAATTATCTAAATACAATACGCTATTAACTGTATGACTTGCATGGTGAGTCATTCTACAGAAATCTGTCAATTCACTCTTGTATCGCTTGTCAAAGGTAACATGTAATTTACAGGTGCATCGGCATTGCGTTGCTATTATGGGTATTTCCGGGTGAATCACCAATGAATCGTGCATAACACAAAGACGTTATACGTCACGTTGTATGCAACAGTGTCAGCAAAGTGGGAGTAGAGAGTGTGTGTATACATGGAGACGTATGCGCATGTTTATGTGTGTTTGGGTATGTGTGTGCGTGTGTGCGTGCGTGTTCGTGTGTGTGTTCGTGTGTGGGCAGTGAGAAGGTTTCATGGAAATATTCTAGTAACATTTGTTATTGTCATATATATATATATATATATATCATCGTCATCATCATCACGTGCCCTGCCGGCTGGCGTAGGTGGTCATGGCTTTCATGGCCCTCCACAGATCTCGGTCTTTGGTGTTCTGGATCAGATCTAATGATAATATTCTTCCATGCCATCGCCTCAATACATCCAACATCATTTCTCTTGATCTGCCTTTGCCTCTCTTCTCCTCGATCTTTTCAGCTGTTACGGTGTTCTCGAACGTCTCTCTTCTCATCACATGCCTAAAGAAAGTTGTATGTTTCTTTCTTATTGTTGTATATAGTGTTCTAGTGTCATTAAGCTCTTTCAGGCAGTCGTTGTTAGTTACTCTAGCAGTCCAAGGAATTCGCAACATCCGTCTAAACAAAAACCACATCTCCGTTGCTTCTAAGTTCTTCCTAATTTGTTCATTTATATTACAATATTCTCTGTCACACAGCACAATTGGTTCTATAAAGAATTTCAGCACTATCTTTCTTACATTCATTGATAGTGACTTATTGAATAAGATACTCTTCATTTTCTGAAATGCGGCTTTTGCCTGCCCTATTCTTCTCTTAAACTCTGTTGTGCATCTTCCAACTGATGTTATAAATGTCCCTAGGTATTTAAACTTATTCACTTAGTTAAGAATTTTCCCTTCTATTTCTATGTCACAATTTGATGTCACCATTTTCTTTGATATCACAATTGTTACTGTTTTCTTGATATTCAAGGAGTGTCCTTTCTTTGCACTTTCTCTGACTACAATGTCCAAAAATTTGTGTACGTATGTTGCATTGTAGAGGGAGAAGAGATCCGGTGACAAGATACACCCCTGTTGTACTCCCAGCTTTATCGTTTGTAACTACCTCTTTATTTCACATTTTAATTGCTGCTACTTGGTTCCAGTAAATATTCTTAAATCTCTCCCATCAATGTTGATATCTACCAACATTTTAATCAGTTCATCATGTTTTACTTTATCAGATGCCTTATTCAAATCTGTGACGCAGAAATACATTCTCTCTCTCTCTCTCTCTCTCTCTCTCTCTCTCTCTCTCTCTCTCTCTCTCTCTCTCTCTCTCTCTCTCTCTCTCTCTCTCTCTCTCTATATCTATCTCTCTATCTCTATCTCTCTCTCCCTCTCTCTCTCTTTCTCTCTCTCTCTCTCTCTATATATATATATATATATATATATATATGTGTGTGTGTGTGTGTGTGTGTGTGTGTGTGTGTGTGTGTGTGTGTGTGTGTGTGTGTGTGTGTGTTGCATTGTAGCCTTTACTTCCACAAAACCATACTGTCTGTTCTTCACCAATTTTCATTTTCATTTTTTTTGTCATGTTCTTCTCATTATAATTCTGGGTAGAAGTTTAGTGACATGGCTTATGAGGTTAATTGTACGAAAATCCTCGCATTCAATTGCTCCTGGTCTTTTTGGTATAGCTATAACTGCATATTTCAACACATCGCTCGGTAAGTATCCTCTGCTGTAAATATTATTTAATATGTTGGTTGATATATCTACTCCAAAGCCTCGCAATACTTCTAATTCTTCTATTGTGATTTCATATGGCACAGCTGTTTTTCCATTCTTCGTATGTTTCATAGTGGCAGCAACTTCTTCTGTTAGAATAGGTGGGCCTTCTAAGTGACTTGCTTCTATTAATTCTTCCCTTTCTCCATCATATAATTCTCGTATATAGTCATTCCACCTCTCCATAATAGCACCTTCCTCCAATAATATGTTCCCTGTTTTTGATTTCAAACACCCTGTATTCATTCTTATTTCTCTTTCAGTGAGCTCACAGATTTTTCTGTGCATATTTTTTATGTCCTTAATGGAATTTATTTATTATGCTTAAATTTTTTTTTGCATTGCTCGTTTAACCAACTTTCTTTTGCCTTCACACACTTATCTCTTATTTCTTTTTTGTGTCTTAGTATATTCTTGTTTGTCATTTTTAGTATGTTTCCTTTTGTCCATCAGCATTAAGATGTCTTCATTCATCCATTTTTTTCTTAGCTTGTAGGCTTCTCTCCGGTAATATTTCTTTGCTACTTTGATGAATGGAGTCCCTTAACATGTCCCATTGTTCATTTATACTCGGTGATTTAGATATTGCATTGTGCCTATTTTTCACAGTCCCACTGTAGTCTTCTTGAATTATCTACTTTCAGAACCTCTTTATTAATTCTCACGTTCTTAACCATTTTTACCCCTCTCTTTAATCTTACTTTTAACTGTCCACATAGTAGTAGTACATGATCACTATTACAGTCAGAACCTGGCCATGTCTTTACATAAATAAACACATCTCTAAATCGTTTATTCGTAAATTTGTAGTCAATTTGGTTGCGCAGTTTTTTTATCATGGCTGTTCCATGTGTATAGTTGTCTTTTATGGTGTTTAAACCATGTGTTTCCAATTATTATATCATTAATATTTGCCCTTTCTATTAGGTTCTCTCCTCTTTCATTTCTTTTACCTAAACCATAATTTCCCACTATATCCTCTATATTTCCCTGTCCTACTTTTGCATTAAAATCTACTGGTATTATTTTTATTTCTTGTAATCCAATTTGAGCTATTCGCCCTTTCTACTTCATCGTAAAAGTGTTATATATCTTCATCACTACTGCTTGTTGTGGTGCATATACTTGTATGATATTTATATCTATTGGTGTGCTTTTGATTTTGACCATTCTAAATCTATCTGAAATAGACCAGTATCCATTGGCTGATTTGGCTGTTTTTTATCAAATACTAGCTGACCCGGCCCGGCTTCGCCCAGGCCCTGGAGGGGATCTATCTATCTATCAGTCAGTCTGTCTGCTTGTTTGTCTGTCTGGCTGGCTGACCAGGCCCGGCTTCACCCAGTCCCTGGTGGGGAGCATCTCATTTAATTCATATAAGTAGTCATATAAGCTCTCCCGTTCCCGACTATCTGTCTGTCTGTCTATCTGACCGGGCCCGGCTTCACCCAGTCCCTGGTGCGGAGCATCTAATTTAATTCATATACGTAGTCATATAAGCTCTCCCGTTCCCGACTATCTGTTTGTCTCTCTGTCCCGGCCCGGCTTCACCCAGTCCCTGGTGGGGAGCATCTAATTTAATTCATATACGTAGTCATATAAGCTCTCCCGTTCCCGACTGTCTGTATGTATGTCTGTCTGTCTGTCCCGGCCCGGCTTCACCCAGTCCCTGGTGGGGAGCATCTAATTTAATTCATATAAGTAGTCATATAAGCTCTCCCGTTCCCGACTGTCTGTCTGTCTATCTGTCTGACCGGCGTGGTTTCGCCCAGCTTTTGGCGCACAGTAACTTGAATGTCCTTCCACACACCATTCAATGACAACTGTAGAAAAAGATGGGTTAAAATGTTATGCATAATGCATTATTTTTATGCCAACTGTAAAAATACCTTAAAGATTATATCATTATTTAATATAACTCATATGCCTAAAAATAACTATAGACAAAGAGTGTAACAATAGTGCAGGAAAGTCCAACAATATGACTATCAAGTATTTAGAAATGTTATTAAAAGTTATGCCCCTTGAAATAACTTTTCTAGAGTGAAGTGCCCCTGCTATATAGACATTATATAATGAAAATGGAAAAGTAAATGTTATTAAATAAGTAGAAGATTTTACATTCAGAAATTATTATAGTCGGTTGCACAGGAATGAAAGGAAGACGTGTAGAAAATTTCATCTCAATCGGATGTACCGTTATCGAACGCATCCAAATCCACAAACCCACAAACATACAAACATACGTCATACAGTCTCTTTTATAGCTATAGATAGATTATTCCTACACCTTTTTCATCTGTATCCGATCCAAAATAAATTAGTGTGTGTTTGTCGGTTGTAATTTTGCCAGATCCCTTCCATCTCATCTCACTTATGCCTAGTTTATCCATTTTAATGCTTTCCAGTTCTCTTAGAATTTTGTTTAATTTATCCAGCTCAATTAATGTCTTAACATTCTATGTTCCTACTCTACATTTATTTAGTTTAGTTATGGTTTTGCCATCAGTAGCACGAGGACGAGGCTGTCCTAAGACAACTATTAAAGTCGTACACAATCACTGAAATGTGTGTTGCCATGAAATCTTGGGAAGATAATGTGGTGGTTTCCCCTTGCCTTCCACATCCACATTGGGTTCTTTTACCTCAGCCTTTGACTGTTATTTCCGACTGTCGGGGACAAATGAGTGCCCTGTTCTGCTCAGCTTCGGAGTTGTCCACTTATTCCGGTGGATACTTGATCCCCAGTGCTGCGTTAGCCACACCGTGGTGTGTTTCCATCCTCTAACACTTGGACGTGCAGTTTAGATTTTCCCTTCCTAAAGTTATGGTCTTGGTGTATGACCAAAGCTCGCCAGTAGTTTTATATATATATATATATATATATATATATATATATATATATATATATATATATATATATATATATATATATATATATATATATATATAAACCACAATGTGTGTGGGTCCGTTCTTTATGCGTTCGCGAACGGTCCATCCGATTGAGATGAGATTTTCTACATGTTGTCTTTTCATTCCCGTGCAACCAACTGTCATAGTTTGTTAGTGTGCAATCAGCTATTACTTACTAAAATTTAATATTAAAATTTACATTATCATTTCTATATAACAAGGGGACTTAACATAAGACAAGTTATTTCAAAGGGCATAACTTTTAATAACATTGCTATTATTTTATATATAGATTGTTGCATTGATTTCAAAGATTTATAAACTCTTTGTCTACAGTTATTTACAGATGAAAGAATGTATGAGAGGAAATAGAGAAGAAGGGCAGAATGTAGGACGGGCCTGCGAAAGATTATCGTTCGTTAAAAAAAAAAGTAATTTTTTGTGAGAGAAAGTTAGTTGCATATCGTTTGCAGTACTCTGCAGTCAACCCACAGCCCACCATTTATTGGCTGTTCGTGATATCTTGGTAAGTTTACTTTAGATAGATCTCTTCCAATCATATTTTCTACTATCAATCTATCTATTGTTCTATCTTATCTATATTTTTAACGGGAACGGGATGAACATAGACAGACAGATAGTCGGGAACGGAAGCTTATATGATACTTATACGAATTAAATGAGATGCTCCCCACCAGGACCTGGGCGAAGTCGGGCCGGGTCGGACAGACAGATAGACCGACAGACAGATAGACAGACAGACAGATAGTCGGGAACGGGAGCTTATATGACTAATTTATGAATTAAATCAGATGCTCCCCACCAGGGACTGGGTGATGCCGGGCCGGGTCAGACAGACAGACAGACAGACAGATAGACAGACAGACAGATATTCGGGAACGGGAGCTTATATGACTACTTATATGAATTAAATGAGATGCTCCCCACCAGGGCCTGGGCGAAGTCGGGCCGGGTCGGACAGACAGATAGACAGGCAGACAGATAGACAGACAGACACATAGTCGGGAACGGGAGCTTATATGACTACTTATATGAATTAAATAAATGGGATGCTCCCCACCAGGGACTGGGTGAAGCCGGACAGGGTCATACAGACAGACAGACAGATAGACAGACAGACAGACAGACAGACAGATAGTCGGGAACAGGAGCTTATATGACTACTTATATGAATTAAATGAGATGCTCCCCACTAGGAGCTGGGTGAAGCCGGGCCGGGTCAGATAGACAGACAGACAGACAGAAAGACAAGCAGACAGACAGACAGATAGATCCCCGCCATGGCCTGGGCGAAGCCTGGCCGGGTCAGCTAGTTTACACACACACACACACACACACACACACACACACACACACACACACACACACACACATATATATATATATATATATATATATATATATATATATATATATATAGGAATGTAAGGAAGACGTGTAGAAAATTTCATCTCAATCGGATGTACCGTTATCGAACGCATCCAATACATAAATCCGCACAAACAAACATACACTCTGTTTTATATATATATATATATACATATATATATAAAACAGAGTGTATGTTTGTTTGTGCGGATTTATGTATTGGATGCGTTCGATAACGGTACATCCGATTGAGATGAAATTTTCTACACGTCTTCCTTGCATTCCTGTGCAACCGACTATAATAATTTCATAATGTAAAATCTTCTACTTATTTAATAACATTTACTTTTCCATTTTCATTATATAATGTCTATATAGCAGGGGGACTTCACTCTAGAAGAGTTATTTCAAGGGGCATCACTTTTAATAACATTTCTATATACTTTATAGTCATATTGTTGGACTTACTTGCACTATTGTTAAACTCTTTGTCTATAGTTATTTTCAGGCATATGAGTTATAATAAATAATGATATAATCTTTTAGGAATTTTCAAAATTTTCATAAAAATAATGCATAATGCATAACATTGTAACCCATATTTTTCTACAGTTTTCATTGAAAGGTGTGTGGAAGGACATTCTTTTAAGTTACTGTGCGCCAGGAGCTAGGCGAAACCACGCCGGGTCAGATAGATAGACAGACAGTCTGGAACGGAAGCTTATTTGACTACTTATATGAATTAAATGACATGCTCCCCACCAGGGACTGGGTGAAGCCGGGCCGGGTCAGACAGACAGACAGTCGGGAACGGGAGAGCTTATATGACTACGTATATGAATTAAATTAGATGCTCCCCACCAGGGACTGGGTGAAGCCGCGCCGGGACAGACAGACAGACAGATAGACAGACAAACAGATAGTCGGGAACGGGAGAGCTTATATGACTACGTATATGAATTAAATGAGATGCTCCCCACCAGGGACTGGGTGAAGCCGGGCCCGGTCAGACAAACAGACAGATAGACAGACAGACAGACAGACTGATAGATAGATAGATCCCCTCCAGGGCCTGGGCGAAGCCGGGCCGGGTCAGCTAGTATATATATATATATATATATATATATATATATATATATATATATATATATATATATATATATATATATATATATATATATATATTGCATAGTAATAACTAGAATCAATTGCAAAAATAATTCGATTAGCCAGAATGCGAATCCCTCATCGTGTGATGCATGAATGTTGCACGCCCATCACCCAATATCCTCGTAGTAATTAATTGGGTCTCAGCTTCTGAGTTACGTATACTATGTCTTAAAACCACTATAACACGAATAGCGGAAAACCTAACAAGAGAGATTTAGGAAGAGGGATAGAGCCAAAAATATATAATGTGGGATCTGCACGGGTAGAAAGGCAAGGTACAGTTAAGGATAGGACAACATAGAACGAACATGTTGATAGTCTATGCTCCAATAGGGAATAAAGGACGAAATGAGAATACGAAGGCAGTGAACGGACAGAAAAAACCAACATAGCTCGTCAGCAGATTGCAAACCTTAACAGCCGATTTCAGTTGGTAATGAAACTAGTAAGTCGTTTCTATCTGTTCCAGACCAATTTTTAGCTATTAATCTTCCTAAAATATGTTGTCGCAATTTAATTTCGATGGTGATGAACATCAAGAAATATGTCTCTACCTAAATATGATGATCTATTATGCTACTCAAGCCTTCAATGTTCTCTCCGATGTTGATCCCACATTATCAGTTTCTGTCTCAATCTCTCCTACCTGTGTGTTTTAGGTCTTCCGCTATTTAGTTTGCCTTGTGGATTGCAGACAAAGGGCTTAAATAAAAGTCTGAAACGTCGAGAGGATCGACTTCATTGCCCCGGGTTTAATCCCATATGGCTCAGTCTCTTTCCGCAGGATAACCTGCCGAAAGTCTCGCACACAACACGAACTCCGTAGCTCTGGCTACTACCCCCAGGAATCTCCGAAAAAACTCTTGAACCGAAAGACATAGCCAGGAATCTAACCAACAACCTTCGGAGCGCGAAGCAGACGGCTTGACTACTTCTCCACGGAGACTTCCAGACAAAGGGCTTTCAAGTGTTCATATTCCCAGGTTGTCTCAATGTATGTCTTATGTCCGCGTCATTTATTTTCCTCGTGATTCACCGAATTTTTCTTGTTATCTCTATGGGCTACATATTGTTGATTTCGTCGTGTTGGTTAGTCCTGTTTTGAGCAGATTGTTTGTACTTTAGTTGTAATAGTTGTATTCGTTCTCCATGTTTCTAATCCATCCATATAATTGGTTTAGCATTAGAATTACATATTGTTAGTTGGTGATAACTTTAATTTATTTGACCTCCATACATATTTGCTATATTTTAAAATTTAATTTTCAGACCAGCTGCATGTTCAAGTTTAATTTCCAGATATGCTACATTTGCAAAACGTCATTTCTAGCTATGCTATATTTTCAAGTGCGGTTTCCAGATATGCTGTATTGTATACTGTTGTTTCAAGACACGTTGTACATGCAGGCTTGCTTTCAAATTATCTCTCAGAGAGGTGGTACCATAGTTCAAGTTCCTGCCTTGTGTGTGATGGGTTATTACCATGCCAACACTCAATTAACAAACAAATTAATTGCTTGTTACGAGAAAAATGTGTGGTTTGATCAAAGGGTGAAACTGACATTAAATTGCTTCAGACTGCATGTATGAAGTTGATTCATCGCACCTGCCACTGGAACAAATCTCTGGAGATGTGTTTTAGTTATTGAATTAACTCATTGTATACACAATAGTTTGATGTCTACCACTGTTTTTGTTATCATTAACTGTATAAATTAACTGGTTGGTTTAGAAGGCACATAATTGAAGAGTGTCTTCTGTTCCGAATAGTTCAAGAAGTCGTAGTGTCAGCATATGGATACATGTGGGCAGATATTTGGGCCATTTGCGTTTGATATGATTGATTATACGGTTTCATTTGTTGTTGCATTAAAATACATCGTTTGCACTATCTTCGGTGGCTGTATGGCATCCCATACTGGAGAGCTTGATTTTGCAACTGTTTTAAGATGACCATGATTACTGCTGGACTCGTAACCTCAACAATCCACTTCTCTCTAAATGAAAATTTCTTTTGTTGGAATTTAAATATTTATTCTTTTCAGGCACCTCCATTCACAGAGGAACGGACCCTCCTGCTGGTATCACAGTTTGTGGTACTTAATGTTGGCTCTGCACGGCCAGCAGAGGGTTAGGGTGGTTTTCACCCCGATGCCGCAGCTCGGAAAGGCGACTGTGCCTCCCCCTTCTTGAGACGCGAATTGTGCTTCCGGCAGTATTCCCCCATACACCGCCGCACACACTGGCGCGTCGTCCCCAACAGTAGCCACCGAAACGTGTTCATGGTGAGTAGCCCTATATCTCATACAGCTTTCATTCCAAAATAATATATCACACTGGAGGTCTGGCTATGAGTAATATATCGAGTCAGAATGATACTACTGAGACTCGCCTCTCTTGCGGAGGTCGGTTCGAACCCCTATTCGAGCCCTTAGGGGTTGCGAATCGGGGTCGGTTCCAATCCCTATTCGAGCCCCCTGAGGGGGTGCAAATAGGGGGTCGTTTCGGACCCCTGTTCGACCCCCTTAGGGGTGCGAATGGGGATCAGTTCGGACCCCTATTCGAACCCCTAGGGGGTGCGAATGGGGGGTCGGTTCTGACCCCTAATCGACCCCCTTAGGGGTGCGAATCGGCCCAACGCGGGAGTGTGGTGTGGTGTACTTTGTCTACTCCCGGATATACTACTCTTTGCGCAATTCGACGACCTCACCCTCTTGCCTGAGTCCATGTGAGTCCAGTGGCAAGACAAGTCAAGACGACTGGAGACGAATACAGGTGCAGTGCCTTGAAGTGCTTATTACGTTCCACAACGCTTTGCAGGTAAAAGCCGCCTTGCCCGTTTACTCAGGAATGATTTCTTCCACGCAGTCTGTCGAATTCTGTCTTCACATGCTGGGTAGGCATACCCTAATTCACCAATCAGTTTGACACGAAATCGGCTACCCACGCCTGGTTTTGCCAGCCTGACACAGCTGTTGCCCGGGGGTTGGCCGCTGTCGCATAGTGCATTCACATTTGTTTGCCTCAATATATCTCATATATCCATATCTCAGTAACCAACTGAGGGAAAATTATGGGATTTAGTATATAACCTTATCATTATGTCCACCCAACAAATTTTATTTTTGTTCTGGAGATTTTACAGCAGATTTCAAAGTTTGTTTATATGCGGTATATAATTTACGAGTCTGAGATGAAATTCATAATTTTAAATGTATTACAGTGTTGCCAGACAATCAGCGCTCAATGTTGAATATTATCACGGATTTGGCCTTATGCCAACTCCCCCCGTTGTTTAAACTAGGACTGTTGAGAGGTGTCTCAAAATGTGGGTTATTTCATGAAACCTGTTTAATATGTTTTTCTTTTAAAATCTTACCACTTATCGCTGACATTGAAATGTATGAATATTTTTCAATGGGATTGAATGCGAAATTGTGTATACACTTCAAAGAATCGCTATGAAGTTGTACACATATTTTTGTCAAGAAGCTGATCGTAGGAAACTGTTTTATACTATTACAAATTCCGAAAAAAGAACAGTGCATGCATTAGATTTGAGTCAACGGTTATTTCGTCGATGGGTGCAAGAATCGGGAACTAAACCATCACGCAAAAACCAAACGGTAGGTAGAAAGATTATTGTAGACAGCTTTGACAAAGATGTCATAAGGCGAGCTATAATAAAAATGCTTTAAAAAGTCGCTTAAAATTCGACAGGATCGATTTCATTGTACTGGGTTCTATCCCATATGGCTCGGTCTCTTTCCGCAGCGCGGAAAGCATCGAACAAAGCATGAACTCCGCAGCTCTAGCGACGACCAACAGAAGTCTCCGAAAAATTTAACTCGTGAACCGAAGGATGCGGCCCGGAATCGAACCCATGACCTTTGGAGCCCGAGTCAAAAGGCGTTACCACTTCGCCACGGAGACTCCTAAAATTATAAATGTTTTGGATTTTATATTCAGGATTATCCTGCATTATAACAATGCTGGATGCCAAAGAAACAGTGACTGTAAGAAAACTTAGGGGTTAGTTAAGAAAGACCATTAACATAGAGCTTTCCAAATCAACTTTGTGGAAAACTATAAGGACATTATCTTCACTTTTTGAAAGTACAAGGGCGGTAGAAATATTCTTTGCGAGCCACCGCATTTAGGAGCAAAGAGAAGCAGATACCTTCGTGAAATAAGGGAAATGCGCAAAGAAAATTATGGCATAGTGTGTTTGGATGAAATGTGGATCAATGCGCACCACACAAGTGATAAGGAATGGCAGTCAGTGGATGGACAGATAAAGCGATATGTGCCCAATAGTATAGGACACTTTTGGTCATGGCCCACGCTGGTAATACGCATAATGGCTTACAACAGAATGCTGGGCTCGTGTTCGTATCAAAGCATACAGACAATAGGGATTATCATAATAAGATGAATGGTAATGTATTTAGAGATTGGCTCGAGAATACTGTGCTTCCATCTCTAGATAGACCGTCGTGTCCAATTTGGACAATGCATGATATCAATGTTGTTGCCCAAGAAGACAAAATACCTACAGCATCAAGCACAAAGGTAGCAATAAAGATATGACTCCGAATGGAAAACACACCATTTCCAGAAAGGTATTTCTAGCTAGAATTGTTGCCCTTTGTACAACAGACGCCAAAAAGCAAGAAATATCAAATCGACAAGTTGATAGAAGAGCATCGTCATGGGTGCTTGAGACTTCCGCCGTACCATTCTAATTTTAACCCTATAGGACTTGCGTGGGCTAAAATTAAAGGACAGGTAGCAGCTGACAAAAAATGTGAGGACCATGTGTTGAAAGAAGAAGAGGATTATTGGAGAAAGGATGGATTGAATTTTATGCAACCGAGAGCAGTCATCAACCTACTGGAATCGTCCGACACAGATTAAGGTCTGAGCAGATCGCAGACCTTAATCCACGTGCACACGAACTGGGATATTTTGCTACAAATATTAAGAAGAATTGCAGGCCCTAAACATTACAACATCAGCATAATGTCAATGGCAACAGTTTGTATTCCATTGTGATGAATTTTCAATCAATTCCGCAAGCCCTCAGCGGTGACAAACAACTGTATTGAAGAAAGAAAGAAAAAAAAACACACACACACTAAACGCATTGAATACCAACAGAAGAGTAATATTGCGGTGGAAACTGACATATTGTGGCATAACAAGAAACGTGAGAGCAAACACGTTGTCAAATTAGGGGACAACACACGTGCATACGAATCAATCTATAAACTTCAATTAAAAGAGGACCAACATCTTGGTCGTTAAGAAGAAAGCCCACTACAGAGACACTGACAACTATTTTCATAGTGCAATAACAGGTAATCATGTTCCGTCTCTGAACGGTAAACAGCAGAGTAGACAATCTTTCACGAAGATTGAAAACGGGTCTGTCACCCATGTGTACGTGTGAACAAACTACACAGACAGCTGAACAGATCCTTAAACATGGAAACATGATGACTAAATTTCGGTATCATTTCTGGTCACTCCATAAGCACTTTCACGAACTCAATATAAAAAGCTAACATGAATACTTGTGTACACATTATTAACCAGCAGCTGAAGAAACAAGAAGAAATGAAAAAAATAATGTAAGAAATATACTCCTTCTACTTTCCTGTCAATTTACAATTTATTTACCCCATGCCTCTGTAAATTTTCTGTCGTTAATAATATTACACATTGCACCCCTCTCGGGATTCTCCGTGGTGAAGTGGTCAAGCCGGCTGACTCGAGCTCCGAAGGTTGTATGTTCGATTCCGTGCCGCGTCCTTCATTTCACGAGTGCATTTCTTCGGAGACTCCCGAGGGTCGTCGCTGGAGCTACGGAGATCGTGCTTTGTGCGACGCTTTCCGCGCTGCGGAAATAAACGAAGCCATATGGGATAAAACCAGGTGCAATGCAGAAAAATCCCTGCCGACATTTAAGCTACTTCTTTTATTGCACCCCCTCCCATACGAATCCGGATACGCCTTGTGTCGTCATGTGAATTGGCGCGGCGTTCCTTACTGTAAAAACAAGTTTGTTAGCGAGAAATCACTAGTTTTTCAGCAAAACATCAAAGAAATGTCGCCGCTTTCGATGATTTAAGTTGCTTTTGGACCTACCAAAGACATATTCCTTGGGTGGGGGTAAATATAAGACGGCAGGAAAAAATTCATAACGATGCAACAGACAGTTTTCAAAATAATTGATCGTGAATGACGGCATTCGTTTGTGACATACTATAATAGGAGCCACCGGCATGAGCTGGATGTCAAGCTTGGACCAGTTGGGGACGGTCCCTTGAAAAGGAAGTGACAGCCATCCTTACCAAAGGTACTACAAATGCCTGACACCACATACCCCCCCCCCTATAGTAATACTGTATCACCAGCATATCGAATAACTTGTATTTCATTATACATTTAGAACATTATATTGCAAGTTGTTTATATCATATCTGACATTTCTCATATTATTTTCTGCGTACATGTTACAGAAAGAGCACGCAGTCCTGACCGGCTCATTTATTGATGTCAAACCAATCTGATGTCTCGCCATCTAGTCTAACCGCTGCGTATTGATCTAGATCAGTGTTTCCCAATGTGGGGCCCACGCCCCACAGGGGGGCAATTCGATTGTTCAAGGGGGGGGGGGGCAATTCGATTGTTCAGGGGAGCAATTCGAAAATGGACTCGTCCAGAGTTTAAGTTAACCGTATGACGACTCTCAGTCGCTACTCGAGCTGGGTAAACGTCCAGTATAAGTCAGATCTGTCCGCCATGTTAGTAGCCGTGATTTCATTGTTAGACGTTAGAGTTGAACTACTGATTATACTGGGCCGGCACTAAGCATTTTGCGCTATTTGTTCTGAATGGTGCAAAATACTTAGTGCCGGATCTGTTTCTGCAGTGTTTCGCAGTAATGCTCAGTATTCACCGTTGGTGTTAATTTGAAATAAGCGTCTGTAAAGGTCTCGTTGTTTTAAAACATGTATACATTGTATAAATATAAGTCATGTATAAATGGTATGTAAATTCAATTGGTAATTTTTATTAATTTCAGTGTTAGAAGCATCATTTTCCAGAAAAATTTGTTAAATGAAAAAGTATGTTTTTTTTTGTGGTGGGGTAAATGTGCCATACATATTTACATATACATCTTTAGTCTACGTTTACTCCAGCTCATATTATATTTTTTAGTTTATAATTGATCTTATATTTATTTATTTCAGCCCATAGTGAAATGAGTGGTGCAAGCAAGAAAACAATTTGTCAGTATTCGGAGGAATATTTAAAATTTGGTTTCATACCCGCTGTCCACGATGAACGGTCACCTTTTTGTCTTTTATGCCAACAATGCTTGACCAACGAATCAATAAAAAGAGGTCATCTTGAGGCACATTTGAAGGCGAAACATAATGCTCATATTAATTCAGATTTGAATTACTTTCAAACTTTAAAGAAACATTTTGAAAAAATGAGTAACATTAAAGTCTCTATTTACTGCTCATAATGCAACTATCAATCGTATCTTGAGGCTAGTTATCAAATTTCATTACTCATCGCTAAATCTGGGAAAAGTCATACTATAGGTAGGGAGAATTTAATCAAACCATCAATATCAGCATTTCTTAAAACGGTTCTGGAAAAAGATGACAAAGACTTTAAAGCTATGCCAGAAAGAAACAATACTGTTAGCAGAAGAATAGACGAAATGAGTGAGGATATTGAAATACAACTTGTTGAAAAGCTGAAAACAAGAAAATTATCGGTGCAAATGGATGAATCAACTTTGAGAGACAGTGAGGCCGTACTTATAACTAACATAAGATGTATTGATAAAGGTGATTTTGCTGAAGAAATGATGTTCTGTAAATCATTAGAAAGCACCATTACCTCCAAAGATATATATATAAGCTAAAAAATTACTTAGATGTCAATAATATCCAACCATCATGTGCCATGCCGGAAAGCGTGGGCGGTCATGACTTCGCCATTTCACTCGATCACCAGAGTCGTGGATCAGCTCATTGTTCCTGTCTCGACCATGCCATGTGGCCAAGTCATCCAGGTATTTACTTCTCGGATCTTCCCCTTGGTCTGTTCCCTTCGATCTTGCCAGTTGTCACCAAGTTCTCCAATTCATTTCTTCTCATAACATGTCCAAAAAATGTTGACTGTCTACGTCTAATTTCTCTAATCAATTTACGATTTTCATTTGTTTCCTGTAGTACTTGGTCATTGGTTTTTCTGTCTGTCCATGGTATTCTTTGCATTCTCATCAGAAACCACATCAAATGTTTTTCAGATTGACTGCTTATTATCCAATAATATACCAATGACTGCTTATTGTCCAATAATATACCAATGCAAAATATAACATCTTTTGCTGCAGATAGTGCTCCTAATATGATGGGGAAGAAAAATGGATGCTTAAAATTGATGAAAGATGAGAATCCAGAAATGCTTCTTGTGCATTGTGTTATTCACAGGGAAAACCTGGTAGCTAAAAACATTTCGCCTGTTCTAAATGAAGTACTAAATTTAGTTATAAAGTGTATCAATGCCGTTAAAGCTAGTGCCAAATGTGAACGACTCTTCAAGTTATTTTGTGAAGAACAAAATGAAGACCATGTGAGACTATACTTCACACTGAAGTAAGATGGCTCTCGAATGGAACTGCTTGAAAAGATTTATGGAACTATTTGATACTCTTAGTGATTTTTTCAGCGACAAACTGAAATGAAAAATCTGTTAACGGATGGTAAGGCATTTGTGAGTTATTTAGCCCTTATCTTTGAAAAACTAAATATATTAATTAAATAACTTCAAGGAACAAATAAAACTCTTGTCGATGCAAAATCGAAGATATTTGGTTTCATTACCTTTATTGAATTATGTTCAGACATATATTTACAACAAAAATTTTGTAAAGTTTCATTGGCTCCAAAAATGTGAAGTGACTGATACCGCTATATATTTTATTGTCGACCATCTGAAAATTCTATCGGCTGATTTAAAAAAAAGATTTTCTGATTTGAAACAAATGGATTTCCCAACTTGGATGATGCAGCCAATGTTAGTGGATTTGTCTGATATTTCAAATATGCAGTATCAAGAAGAACTCGCAGAAATGCAAAATCATGAGTCAATTAAAACTTGATTTAATATAAAAGGAGCGATGGCATAGCTTTGTGAGGAAACCGAAATCAAATATCCAAATGCAACCAAATATGCAAGAGAACTATTGTTACCGTATCCATCTTCATATTTAGCTGAATGCGGATTTAGTGCCATTAATGATTTGCTACTAAACAAACAAAATGTAATCGGCTGGATATAACACAACTGGGAGCCTTGAGACTGAAGTCAACTAAATTGGAACCTGACATAAAATCTCTTTGCAGCAAGCATCAAGCGCAACGATCTCACTAAATTTAAGTAATAAATAATTACTAATAATTAAAATAATATAGAAAAATTTTCATTAAATTATTTTGTCCTTGAATTTCAGTTCTCAGTTATATGTTTTGAAAATTTACTTACTGTGTTTGCTTAATAATTTCCTAGTGATTTCTTCATAAAACCTATAATTCAAGTTTCTTTAGTGAACATTTCAATTTTTGAATATTACAAATTATTTATATGTTTTGTTTTTTTGTTTTTCTTGGGGGTTGGGGTATACGAATTTTAGAAAGGCTTAGGTGGGGCATAGCACAAAAAGGTTGGAAAACACTGATCTAGATAGTTGATGTTTATAAGTTTTACTTCATGTGATGGAAAGCCCATTTTCCTCATGATTTCCAAAAGTTATACACAGTCACATGCCTTAGAATAATCGACACTACATGAGAAAATGTTTACATTTAATTATCTACACTTCTCTATTATTAAACGCATGTTGAGTATTTGATCTCTTGTTCCTCTTCCTGGTCTAAATCCAGTTTGAACAACTTTAATCTCTTCTTACTGGGAATCTTCCCCTGTATTGCTGAGACCATACTTTTTCACATGTACATAATAGCTTTTTGATCGTCGGTTCCATTGTATTTCACATAATCTCATATAGCTAACCATATGCTAGTCAATGTCTTCTACTATGTGAACATTTCCTTATACTATATGATACCAAATGAACATCTGTCGAAATGTGATTCTGTATTTGCTACTCATGCGATGGTAGATGAAGATATTCATTGACGAGTTTATGCCTTCCATAAAATAGAAGAAACCGCTAAACGCTAACGACCAGGTAACATATTTTCCATTTACTGATAGTTCTGGTTCAAAAGCAATGGCAAGCATGATGATTGTTGTTGGAACAAAACAAATTATAAACAGAGTGGAAATTGTCGCGACCATTTTAACAATTTTCTGGTTTCTCTTAGCCATTTTATGAGCCAGGGTGACATTGATTACTGTATTTGTCCATTTTTCTCTTTTACGTAATTGTATTGCCATAATGAATGTGCAAATTGTAATGATTGCAAATGCGGAAAATGGAATAATAAAGTTGTTGATCAAAAAGGTAAATGTTTCAACCGGGATTCTGTCTTCTCTGGAGATAAGTCCAACAATTGTCTTGTTTTTGACAGGTGAGAACTTGAACTCAAGACTGTTCACAACATACACCGGTGTGCCGCTCAATATAAAGACAATAAAGATTCCCACAGTGGCCATTGTTGTTCTTTTTGGGGTCACAATACTCTTCACCTAAAAGTGAAAAACAAGGGAACATACAAATAAAAAGAATGCAATTGTGGCAAATAGTTACAACAAATAATATATGATGAAGAAAACAATACGTGACCATTGTCTGATGCAGAAAATAAATCGTATTTCTAGCATTCCCAAAGAAATAAGGTGCAATGTTAACGTGTTGTTCACTCTTGCTCGAACATCACATGTTTACAGTGAAGTATAAGCTATTGGTTATGTCATGTGCCGGAAGTTGCGTTAAATTATATGTGATTAGGACATGCTATG
>JACEFZ010000744.1:0-20446 GCA_014155875.1 Cepaea nemoralis
TTGGTTTATTGTCTAATGTTTTGTATATGTTATTGGGTTCGCTACTGATGTGTGTCAATTTGGTGCTTGCTGTATTTGCCATTGACTGTGTTCTGTGTTGCTCCTACAACAAGCACTTGGGCCAAGCTATCCTGCCACGCATGGGCTAACGTCAACTGTAGTAGACAGGCGCTGAGTGCAGGCAACAACAGCGATATTTGGGCCAGTGGGGGTTCATCATTGCCATATTCTCTAACTATACGTGCAATTACAATATTCTCTATATATACCTGCAATGACAGTATTATCTATCTATACGTGCAGTGACAGCATTACCTGTCTATACGTGCAAAGATAGTATTCTCTATCTATACCTGAAATGACAGTGTTATCTATCTATACGTGCAGTGACAGTATTCTCTATCTATACCTGCAATGACAGTATTCTCTATCTATGCCTGCAATGGCAGTATTCTCTATATATATATACCTGCAATGACAGTATTATCTATCTATACGTGCAGTGACAGCATTACCTATCTATACGTGCAAAGATAGTATTCTCTATCTATACCTGAAATGACAGTGTTATCTATCTATACGTGCAGTGACAGTATTCTCTATCTATACCTGCAATGACAGTATTCTCTATCTATGCCTGCAATGGCAGTATTCTCTATATATATATACCTGCAATGACAGTATTATCTATCTATACGTGCAATGACAGTATTCTCTATATATACCTGCAATGACAGTATTCTCTATCTATACCTGCAATGACAGTATTCTCTATCTATACCTGCAATGGCAGTATTCTCTATCTATACCTGCAATGGCAGTATTCTCTATCTATACCTGCAATGGCAGTATTCTCTATATATATACCTGCACTGACAGTATTCTTTATCTACACCTGCAATGACAGTATTCTCTATATATACCTGCAATGACAGTATTCTCTATCTATACCTGCAATGTCAGTATTCTCTATCTAAATCTGCAATGACAGTTATTCTCTATCTGTACCTGCAATGCAATATTTCTCTCTATACCTGCAATGACAGTATTCTCTATCTATACCTGCAATGACAGTATTCTCTATCTTTACCTGCATTGCTAGTATTCTATACAACTGTCTATCAAGACCCACACAGCTTAATATTGGTGTGCCTCAGGGCTCAATACTAGGTCCGCTGCTTTTTTGCAGTTTATATTAATGATCTTCCTTTATATACTCAATACAACTTTGTGATCTATGGCAGACGACTGTACTATATATAATAGTCAAGAAAACCGCAGTGAATTAGAGAATTCTTTACAAAAGGAACTTGATAATCTTACTAGATGGAGCAATGAAAACCGCATGCAATTAACATCGACAAAACCAAATCCACTGCTACTAACGGACCAGACAAAAACTACAGACACTAGCCATAACTGGATCACCGCTCGAACCTCCGCATGGCACGTTACCTATAGTTAATGTGACTGAACATAAAACACTAGGGCTTTTAATAGACAGCCATTGAACTGGAGCTCTCATGTTCATGCTCTTACCAAGAAAATAGCACAAAAAGTGTACCAACTTGCTAAAATTCAGCACTTCCTGGACGAAAGCACACGAAAAATATCTATACATGCTATATCCAATCACATCTCGATTACTGTTTCCACAGTTTGGGATGGTTGCCCTAAATCTAATTTTTTAAAACGACTATGTTCTCTACAAAACCGCGCTATTCGCCTGGTTTCTGAACATAAAGCACGTTGAAAGTAATAATTTGTACAGTCATCTAAGACTTCTACCACTACAAAAGCGCTTCCTTTTCAACAAAGCCAAATTAGTGAATAAATTTATATCTCAAAATACCCCAGAGTATCTTCTGCCGCTGATTCAATCTAATGCAATGAACAGCAAGCGCCTAAATTTGTTACATGTCTCAAAGCCTAGATTGGGACCTATACAAAACATGTTTCGCCTATTCTGGTGCTCACTTATGGAATGATCTGCCTCCAGATCTGAAAACTCCATGAGTCCCTACACCCATTTAACCGAAAACTCTTTTCAATACTTAATCCATACCGACAATATGCCACCATAATTCATTTACTGGTACAATTGTTCAAGTATAATTGTTCATTATAGTTGTTTAACTATAATTGTTCACTATATATGTGTGTGCGTGTGGGAGCGAGAGAGAGAGAGAGAGAAGACGAGAGAGAGAGAGATAGAGAGAGAGAGAGAGAGAGAGAGAAGGAGAGAGAGAGAGAGAGAAGTCGGTGTCAGTGAGAGGGAGAGAAGTGAATGCGTTGTGTGCGCACGTGCATGCGTGTGTGTGGAGAGAGTGATTGAGCGAGAAATGGTGGGGAATTGTGTCAGTGCATGCATTCGTACGTGTATGTGTGAGAGTGAGTGAGGGAGTGTATGCGTGCGTGCATGCGTTTCATGTGCATGTGTTCATGTGTAATGTGTGAGAGAGTGTGATTGAGAGAGTGAGTGTGTGTGTGTGTGTGAAGGATTGTGTGGTTTAGAGAGTGAGACAGTGGGAGAGTTGATGTGTTAGTGTGTGTTGTGTGTGAGCCGCGCGCATGTGTGTGAGTGTGTGTATATGAAAGAATACAGAGAGAGAGAGAGAGAGAGAGAGAGAGAGAGAGAGAGAGGAGAGAGGAGAGAGAGAGAGAGAGAGAGAGAGAGAGCTGAGCAGATGCATGTCATGTACCACGCATGTTATGTAACACGCGAATCCATATGTTTGTGTATTCTCATCTGTCAAATTATCAGTTAAATACCATTTGATTTTATCATGCATAATATAAATCATGTTCATTAACTGTAGTTAGAGTCATGAGTGTGAATGAGAGACAGAACGAGTGAGTGTGAGAGTGAATGAGTGAGCGGGAGAGTGAATGAGTGAGCGGGAGAATGAATGAGTGAACGGGAAAGTGAATGAGTGAGCGGGAGAGTGACTGAGTGAGCGTGAGAGTGAATGAGCGGGAGAGTGAATGCGTGTGAGTGGAATGAATGAGCGGAAAGAGTGAATGTGTGAGCGTGAGAGTGAAGATGTGTGTGTGTGTGTGTTTGTGGAGAGAGAGAGAGAGAGAGAGAGAGAGAGAGAGAGAGAGAGAGAGAGAGAGAGAGAGAGAGAGAGAGAGAGAGAGAGAGAGAGAGAGAGAGCATCACTATTTTTACGTCACATACATTTTATGTACACATTTGTCTCCATGTTTAACCATTTTTATGAGACTGCTCATGACAAGTGTCAGTGTATGTGTGTGAGTAAAGTGTGGGAGTGTGTTCATACTAGTTTCAAACAACTAACGTGAGATATTTTGTATGTGTCTAGATGTGAGGAAGTGTGAGTGTATGTGGAGGATGTGTGTGAGTGTGGGGGATATGTGTGGGTGGGGTGGTGTGTGTGGGGGTATGCATTGGATGGGTTGGGGTGTGTGGGTTTTGGTGGGTAGTGGTATTTGTGGGTGTTGGTGGGATGTGTGGATGGATATGTGGGGGTGAAAGTAGGGGTGTTGGAATGGGTGTGGGGGATGTGTGTATGGGTGGATGATATGTGTATGGGACGGATGCAGGGGATGTGTGTTTATGTGGGTGGAGATGTGTGGATGGTTTGAGGAAGTATGTGTGGGAGGCGGGGTTGTGTGGGTAGGGGATTGTGTTGGGTGGATTTGGGATGGAAGGGCGGGTGGGGAGAAGTGTATGGTGTGTGGGTTTGAGATATGTGTGCGGTGTTTTGGTAGGGGATGTGTGAATGATGTGTGGGTGGAGGGTATGTGTGTGGTGGTATGGGTGGAGGATAGTGTGTGGTGTGGGGGATGTGTGTGATGGGTGCGGGGAATGTGCGTATGGGTGGGGTATATGTGTGGGTGAGCATGAGAATTGTGGTGGTTGGGGGAAGTATGTGGGGGAGTGTGGGTGGGAGATGTGTGGGTGGGGGTGTGTGAGTGGCTTAGGGACGTGTAGGTGGGTGAGGGAGTTGTATGTGTCGGGGTGGGATGTAACACGACAACATCAGTGGACAAACTGACCACTAGAAACAAGGTGGCACATGCCAGGCAAACACGACAACATCAGTGGACAAACTGACCACCAGACACAAGGTGGCACATGCCAGGCCAACACGACAACATCAGTGGATAAACTGACCACCAGACACAAGGTGGCACGAGCCAGGTCTCCATGACAATATCAGTGGACAAACTGACCATCAGACACAAGGTGGCACGAGCCAGGTCTCCACGACAATATCAGCGGATAAACTGACCATCAGACACAAGGTGGCACGATGCCAGGTCTCACACGACAATATCAGTGGACAAACTGACCACTCAGACACAAGGTGGCACGAGCCAGGTCTCCACGACAATATCAGCGGATAAACTGACCACCAGACACAAGGTGGCACGAGCCAGGTCTCCACGACAATATCAGCGGATAAACTGACCAAACACCCCTCCCCTTCCTCTCGCACAGTGCTTCCAGTGACATAATGGCAAGTGGTCATGTTGTTGTTCTCTGATGGTTATGTTTATGTTTCTGCTTTATGTTTTCGTTTCTGGGTCAAAACTTCGTGATTAGTAAGGATCATTATCATCTTATTTCAGAGATGTCCAATAGGTGCTCCGATCTCCTCCCCAACATCCCCACCAGCGTATACCGATTGATCGCCCCAGTTCTGTGTTGGTTAATTAAATGTCTTCTGCTCTTGACCAAATGTTCATGTGTGGCATCTCCCCGCTTCACTCCCATCTCCCTGACTCTGGACAAGGAAGCAGATTCCCAGGTGTCCTCAATGTGATCTGTTCGTCCTGCGTCTCTTACATCGTTGATGATGTCTGGCCCATCTATTATTGCTCTCCCCCTCTCGATTCTTGCCATGTTCATTAAACGATTGGCTCGCCCGTTGCTTTTTCCACCTGAGTGCCAGGTAGACAGATGACAGTTAGCTGAATTAAGCGTGATGTGTTCAATGTGTGGAGCCACTCATGTCATATGAGGCCAGCCTCGACCTTCTTGAAAATTCAACACTTCAGCTAGTACAGTGTTATACTAAACATTTCATTATCTAAGTTTTCTGCTTTTCCTTCTTCGTAAACTTTGAGACGTCAGTTTGAATATGCCCAAAGAAAGCAGCAATACCCGTGAGCTTGTTGACATTTCCGTATAGTCTGTCTTCAAATGGAGCGGATGTAGGACAAAATAGTTCTCTCTGTTCTGCATATGTTGGACACTCCTGCAGCAAATGTTTAGTTGTCATGTTACCAGTTCCACAGTTACATTCATCACTATCACCCGTCTTTAGTTGATGAAACGTGCTACTGCAGTCTCTTGTGTCCGGTGCTCAGTCTGAAGATTTCGCCTGTCCTCGTCGGTGGAGATTCTGACGTGCATCATCTTTCTGGTCGCCTGGATGATCTGGTTTTCCGCTTTTGTCTACAAACTGATCTTCTTGGCTTCATTATAGATTATGGCGAAATCAGACTGGGGTAGTCGTGCGCCTGACTTTACCCATCTGTCAGCCTTTTCATGATCTTGCAGTGCGAAGGGATCCGTTGTATTACAACCTTTTAGAATTTCTGACAGTCCATGGAATGTTGTACTTGGTTATTGGTTGTGCGCTGATCTTGCTCTTCAGTATTGAAACAATTGACTTCGCATCCGTAGAGAGGGCTATTTGTGTCTCTTTATTGTTCACAGTCAACAACTTTTCTGCTGCAGTTGTCAATACTTCCTTCTCAGTTCTGGCGTTCTTGAGAAGTTTCCAATGGAAAATTGCTTCCCTTGCTTCAGTTTACAAGATTAATGATAATATATCCATGTTCTATATGATTTGATTTAGTGATCCATATTTTCTAAGCCAAAATCGATCCCCAACATCTCATTCTGTCATCTGCAGTCGATCAATCCAGAAAACTAGATTTTCAAATTTCATTTAGAAACCAAATCAATCATCTTCATTGACTGGACATTGATCGCTTCGTTTCAGCGCAAATTCGATTCATATCTTTAATGACTTCGTTTCGTGCGAAGTCACGTGGTTGAACTAATTTGCCATTATTATAATTAGTAAATAATGTGTAATGTCTGCTCATGTCCTGCACGTGCGGACAGTTCTGCCAGGGGTTCTGTGTGTGAGACAGTACTTCTGTGAGCGCACGGCGTGGGATAGTTCTTCACTAGTCCAATATGTGAGTGGTATTACTTTATGAGTTTTGTATGCGAGGTATAGTATTTCAGTGGTCCAATATGCGAGTGATAGTAGTTTAGTAGTTTAGTATGAGAGTGATAGTACTTCCATGATCATGTGTGTGTGGGTGATAGTTCTTCTATGATCATTTGTGTGTGTGTGCGTGCGTGCGTGCGTGCGTGCGTGCGTGCGTGCGTGCGTGTGTGCGTGTGTGTGTGTGTGTGTGTGTGTATGTGTGTGTGTGTGTGTGTGTGTGTGTGTGTGTGTGTGTGTGTGTGTGTGTGTGTGGTACTTCAATAGTCCAAAACGTGAGTGGTAGTACTTCTAGAGTTTAGTATGCGAGTGGTAGTACATCAAAATTGTTGGCATATCCTTTACAGGACATTGCTGTCAGCATCAGCATCTTTCAGCTGATTGTTGATTTCTTGGCAAGATTACGCTCAGTAGTTTGCCATTGCTTTCTGAGCGGCCGGCTCACATACCCCTAAGTTACCGACGCGATTCGAACCACTGCTGATTCTCACCGTCGTCACGTTACCTACGAGAGTATACGAGATTACGAAGAAAAGTCGCTAACCTCTAGGCCAGGAAGCCGGCGGTAGTACATCAAAGGTATAAAATGTGGATGGTAGTACTTCTAGAGTTTAGTATGCGAGGGATGGTACTTTAATTGTACAACATGTGAGTGGGAGTACTTCTAGAGTTTAGTATGCGACTGGTAGTACTTCAGTGGTACAAAATGTGAGTGGTAGTACTTCTATAGTTTAGTATGTGAGTAGTTGTACTTCTATGATCGTGTGTGTGAGTGTGTGTGTGTGTGGAGGGGTGGGGAAGTGGGTGGCTGGGTGATAGTACTTCTATGTTCAAGTGTGCGGGTCATAGTACTTTCATTGTCTAGTATGTTGGTGATAGTACTTTCATTGTCTAGTGTGTGGGTGATAGTACTTCTATTGTAGTGGTTCTCAACATTTTTGGCCCATGCACCCCTTCACCATATGTTCAGACTGCCATTCCCTCCCCCTCCGCTTTCGTATTTCCTCCCTATAAATCCCCCTCCCCCCTACTACACAATATACATAAAATTGGAAGCTAAATTTAATAACACATACTAGAACAAGTCTAGATGTCTACTTAAAACATGATTTGCAAGTCTACTTACGTTATGCCACAAATTTCAGAAGAGCGAGAAGTACAGAACCATAAAGTATGGAGGGAAAAACAATATCAAGCAATCAGTACTTGTATTAACGCGATCTTGAAATAATCTTATCCCCTCACTCCCCCCAGGAATCCCTAAAAGTGCCCCTAGAGGGGGGAGGGGGGAATTCTCCACCGGTTGAGAACCACTGTTCTATTGTCTATTATGTGGGTGATAGTACTGCTATTGTCTAGTGTGTGGGTGATACTACTTCCATTGTCTAGTGTGTGGGGGTTAGTACTTCTATTGTCTGGTGCAGAGGTTCCCAAAAAACGGCCTGCGGGCCACTTGTGGCCCGCCAGCTGTCAAAAAGTGGCACGTATGACCTCGTTTCAGTCAAGATTTCAAGAGTTCACAATATAGGAGGATAATGTTGCCCTCTTCATAAATCCGTTCGTATTTCCTGATGCCAAACTCTGTTAGTTACAGCAAAATCTTTAGCACGAAGTAATTGATTTGAAATGCAATTCTGTACTGAGATGTAAATTTCTGGAGCTGCCTGCTTCGCCTTCAGCTGATCATATGATTTCATTCTAGCGACTATTGCCTGTAGAACAATTTGAACAAATGCGTTCATTTGCCCAAAGATGCATTTGTCGTTTTGGTTCGACTTACAGATGCGAGCAGTCATTTTCCGCGATAATCATTATTTAAAAAAACAAAAACAAGCAACGTTCCAGACTCAGCAACAGTAACCTAGCTGCGCTTATGACTTTGGGCACGACAGATTGCAAAGACATTGATAAAATGGCATCTGAACTTAAGTAACTGGTTATGAAGAACAGTTACATTTGTAAATTAATTACAGTAATAGCGATTTTCGGAACTGATTTAAAATTTATTGTTAAATGAACTTTTGATTGTAAACCAAAAAATGACCACAGTGTAGTACTGACACTGTCTTTAAAGTTTTAGAATTTTGTTGACGAAAGTTAAGAAAGGTAAGAATGATATTGCACGACTTTTATAATTTTATAACGTTGTGGTCCGCTTAACTACCAAACATAGTAGATATGGCCCTCTGCTTGAAGAGCTTGGGAACTACTGGTCTAGTGTGTAAGTGATAGTACTTATGTTGTCTAGTGTGTGAGTGATAGTGTTTGTTATTGTCTGGTGTGTGGGTGATGGTACTTCCATTGTCTAGTGTGTGGGTGATAATACTTCTGTTGTCTAGTGTGTGGGTGATAGTACTTCCATTGTCTAGTGTGTGGGTGTGTGTACTTCTATTGTCTAGTGTGTGGGTGATAGTACTTCTATTGTCTAGTGTGTGGGTTATAGTACTTCCATTGTCTAGTGTGTTGGTGATAGTACTTCTATTGTCTAGTGTGTGGGTGATAGTGATTCCATGTCTCGCTTGTTAATGATTAAATTGTCTTGAGTGTGGGTGATTATGTTGTCTAGTATGTTAGTGATTCTATTGTCTAGTGTGTGAGTGATTCTATTGTCTAGTGTGTGAGTGATTTTATTGTCTAGTGTGTGAGTGATTCTATTGCCTAGTGTGTGAGTGATTCTATTGTCTAGTATGTGAGTGATTCTCTTGTTTAGTGTGTGAGTTATTCTATTGTCTAGTATGTGAGTGATTCTATTGTCTAATGTGTACGTGATTCTATTGTCTAGTGTATGTGTGATTCTATTGTCTGGTGTGTGCGTGATTCTATTATCTAGTGTATGCGTGATTCTATTGTCTAGTGTGTGAGTGATTCTATTGTCTAGTGTGTGCGTGAATCTATTGTCTAGTGTGTGCGTTATTCTATTGTCTAGTTTGTGCGTGAATCTATTGTCTAGTGTGTGACTGGTTCTTCTTCTTCTTCTTCTTCGTTCATCCGGAGTTTTTTTTCGGATGTGATTGCGTTGTGCCTGTTTACAGCAGAGCTGCGTTCTTGCGCCGTTAGGCCGACACATCCGACTTCTGCGGGCATTTGTTGACCGGGTTAACCTTCCCGGGGGTTTCGTAGGACGTTTGACTCTCACTGTTCTGGTGTTATCCCCCATCCCAGCTGGTCCATATAGAACAGCCAAAGATCCTGGTCAGCCCTCAAGGGAAGGCAGGGGCAGACCATGGGCATTCCCCGCCATCCAAGGAGGCTTCCATAATTGCAGAGCCGATACATAGCGCTCTGGTACTGGGCTCACCCAAGGAATCGTCACGTCCTGCACATGGCTGCTTAGCCTCACTTCCGTATATTGGGCCTTCCGTTCACCATAGGCTGTTCTTCCGGAAACCAGAAGTATGCAGTCTGCAGATGACATCCACACAGTGAGCTTTCGATTCGGACTTTCCATGTAATGGATTTGCTATCCAAGCAATATTCCATTTCGTGCCACTAGGACACTTTTCCACCTTTTATGAAGTCCACACAGTGGGCTTTAGATACGGACTTTCCACGTAATGGATTTGCTATCCAAGCAATATTCCTTTTCATGCCACTAGGACACTTTTCCACCTTTTATGAAGCCCACACAATGGGCTTTTGATTCTGACTTTCCACGTAATGGATTTGCTATCCAAGCAATATTCCATTTCGTGCCACTAGGACACTTTTCCACCTTTTATGAAGCCCACACAGCGAGCTTTCGATTTGGACTTTCCACATAATGGATTTGCTATCCAAGCAATATTCCATTTCATGCCTCTGGGTCTTCATGCACCTTTAAATGTCAACCTGTATGTAGTTAAAGTAAGCTGCGGTCAACTTGAGCTTGTTGATATCTCCATAGAGCTTGTCCTCAAATGAAGCAGGTGTGGGCCAAAATATCTTTCTCTGTTCTGCATACGTTGGGCAATCCTGCAGCAAATGTTTTGCTGTCATTTTTCCAGTTCTACAATTACATTCATCGGTATCTCCTATCTTTAGTTTATTGAACAAGTGGTATTTCAGCCTGTTATGTCCTGTGCGGAGTCTGAAGATTGCTACTTGTTCTCTTCGGTCGAGTTTGTAATATGCATCATCCTTCTGATGGCCTGGATGCTCAGATTCCCATTTGGTTCTATAAGTGCTTTTTATCAACCTCTTTGCCTCATTATAGGTTATGTCTATGTCAGGCTGTGGTAGTCGTCCGCCCTCTTTTGCCAGTCTGTCAGCCTCTTCGTTTCCAGGTATACTGCAATGTGATGGGATCCACTGTATTACAACTTTTTTGGATTTCTGGCATAGACCATGGAGTGCTGCTCTTAGGTCAGTTAGTTCTGTGCTGTTATTGCTCTTGAGTATTGAGACAGCTGACTTTGCATCTGTGAAGATAGCTATTTGCTTCTCTTTATTTTCCTCCATCAGGAGCATTTCTGCTGCAGTTTTCAAAGCCTCTACCTCCGCTTTGAAGTTACTTGAAAATTTTCCAGTTGCCATTGAATGTGTTTTTTTCACTCCATTTTTTAAATTTAGGAGAATTCCTCCTCCTCCATTCTCTATTGAATTTTTGGCTGATCCATCTGTATATGCATGGGTCCAATTCCTGCTTGGGTAATGTTCTTTTATGTAGTTTAGGGTTATTTCTCTTCTTTCGGTTTCATGCTGAGTGTTCTTTTTCTCAATACCAGGAATGTTTTCTATCATCTCAGGCAGTTGCTGCTGTCTCCAAGCTGGGAACTTGTGTGCATTGTGTATGGGCTTGACTGTTGATATGTTAAGTATAGGATCTGCCCTAATCCTTCGTTTTGCAGTTTCTACAAAGTTGCTACGCTTCAGTCTTCCCTTTCCAAAACCATTAAATCTGTTGTACATAGGGTGGTCTGTCAATCTTCTAAATTTTTCTGCTTGTTGCTGGGCTCTGCTATCTCTTCTATCCTGCATTGGTTGTAAACAAGTGATCTTTTCTAGTTCATTAATAGGCGATTGTCTTCAGGCTTCCAGTTATGATTCGCATTCCTTGGTTTTGGACTCTACTTATTTTGTTAAAGTTTGACTTAGCTGCTGTTGCCCAAGCTGCAATGCCATATTCCAGTACTGGCCTCACCCGTCCAGTATATAACTTCTTGAGAACTTTCTCATCTGCTCCCCACGTTGTACCAGCAAGCTTTTTCATGATTGCCATTCTCTGCCTTGCTCTTGTTCGATTTTTCTCAACCTGTGTCTTCCATGTCAGGCGACGATCAAAGGTGACTCCTAGATAGTTTGGATTTTCTTCATGGCGCAATATTTTTTCATTCAATACCAGCTTAGGTTGCTGAGTTTTATTTGAGAGGGAGAACACTGTGCATGTTGTTTTCTCCTCACTTATCTTCACTAGCCACTGATTTTGACCAGTCCTCTAGCGCTAATAAGGCTTGCTGTATTCTGCTGTTAGCTGTACTAATATATTCTTCAGATGTCCATATGGCTAGGTCATCTGCAAAGGAGGATGTGTGTACTCTGGCTGGAAAATTTTCTGTGATGTCATTTATATATGCTAGGAATAATGTTGGTGAAAGAACTCCTCCTTGGGGGACACCTTGCTCTAACAGCATCATTTTGCTGGTTTGTCCTTGTACTTTTGTCCTGGCAGTTCTGTTCTCAAGGTAGTGGCTGATCCATTTATACATTTTTCCACAAACATGCATGTTTTGCAGTTTTACTTTCAGTCCTTCCTTCCATACTTTATCAAATGCTTTTTCTAAATCTATCCAGACTGCTAGTGTGTGCTTTTTCTCTTGGAAGGCATCCTCTATTTCCTGAGCTATATAGGTTATTTGATCTTCAGTGGATCTGTATTTTCTGAATCCTGCTTGGTGTGGTGTTAAGAGTTTGTTTTCTTCCAGATGCCATGTTAGCCTGCCATTGATAATGCGTTCCATTAATTTTCCTACACAGCTAAGTAGACTGATAGGTCGATAGCCATTTGGTTCTTCCAGGTCTTTTCCTTTCTTTGGGACTGGTATTAGTATAGCTTCCTTCCATGCCTGTGGGACTATTCCTCTCTTCCAGCTGTTATTGAGGACTGCTAGTAGTTTCTTCTTTGCCTTGGTGCCTAGTCCTATTAGCATTTCATTTGTGATTCCATCCTTTCCTGGTGATTTCTTCTTTTTTAGGGTATTCATTGCCTGTTCCATTTCTTCCATTGTTAGATTTGCCATCATATATTCTGCTGCTGTCTCTGTATTTCTATGATGTATCTGTTTGTCTTTGATTGCTTTCTTCTGTTCGGTTGTAATATCAATGTGGTTTGCATTTGCATAGTGTTCCATTAGTGCATTTGCAGCCTTTTTGCCTGTAAGCAAGGCATTTCCTTGTTTAATTGTTATTTGTTTGTTTCTAGGTCCTTCATTGTTCATGGCTTTCACTAGTTTCCATAGTTTGTTTCCATCCCTGTCAAAATTCAGGTTTTCTGTTTTTTCCCTCCAACAATCTCTTGTTGTTTGATTTACTGTTCTTTTATATTTTGCTGAGATGGCTTTGAGAGAGATGTTTGCTTCAATTGTTTGTTCTCTCTCTGCTGTCTTCCTGGCATCTTCAACTTTGTCCTCCAAACTTTGTAGTTCTTCAGTCCAGTATGGTTTGTAATTTTTCCTCGCTCCTCTTGGAATGGACTCAGTGGCTGCCTGTATTATCGCTCTGTTTAGACTTTCCACCATTTGCTTTATGTTGCCATATCGTGTATTTATGTTTTCACAATATTTGTCTGTTAGTATGGCAAAATCTGTCCCAATCTGCTCGTTTGTAATTCCAGCGGGGCAAGGGCTTTTGCTCCTGTGGAACATACTCCATATTCATTTCAAGCTTGATTGGTCTGTGGTCACTACCTGCTAATTGGTCCAGCACATGGCGATCGATTTTGTGGAGGATGTCTCCTGTGCAGAAAGCTAAGTCTGGAGTAGAAGTGGTAAGCCATCTTCTGGAGTAGAAGCTCGGTGTGTCATCCGCTTTGTTGAGTAGATGGAGATTTGAGTCTATTTCCCAGTCCTCCAATTCATCTCCTCTTTTGTCAGTATCTGGGTATCCCCATCTTTCTGAACGGCTATTAAAGTCTCCGACAATAATGCAGTTTGTGTCAGTTATTTTCATGTTTGAGAGTGTAAGGTCCTTATCTGCTGGGCTATACAGATTGTAGATTCTTATTTTCACGTCCTTTATCATTATATCAACACCTATAATTTCCGTTTGGTTGTTAGAGATCACAGATACTTCGCTGCAAGGTATTGTATTTCGTGTAAGTATTAGAACTCCTCCTTTGTGTCCTTCGCGGTCGAAACGTGTGGCCTGATATCCTCTGACTGAGAATTTGTGATTGGCGTTGAGGTGTGTCTCTTGAATGCATGCCACATCTATTCTATCTTTATGAAGACGCTGTGTTAGGGAGTCTTTCTTCTTGTAAACTCCTTCGGCATTCCACTGTAGTATGTTGAGTGTCCGGGGTATTTGGTCAATAGCTCTTAACCTACTCCTCTGTGCCTTGACTCCACAGCACAGGGGAAGGTGACCACCAGTAGTCATGGGTGGACCCCCTCGAGGCAGGGGGCCCGGCACTATCACCGCCTGATGGGACTTCACGGGATTAGCACCATATCGATTTATTTTGATTTGTGACATCATGAATTAAGTTACGTTGCACTGCTTTGTCAAGCCTGTGGCTCAGTACATCCGATTTCGACAAGCATTTATTCGGGATGCTTTCCCTAGCCTTTGACTGTCCCCAGTCTACCTACAAGGCAGCAGGTTTCACGTTGCACTGCTTTGTCAAGCCTGTGGCTCAGTACATCCGATTTCGACAAGCATGTATTTAGGGTGCTTTCCCTAGCCTTTGACTGTCCCCAGTCTACCTACAAGGCAGCAGGTTTGTGTGTCTCTTCGTCTGGTCCCTCTCCCTTGACCTGTCCGACATGGGTGGCCCCACCAGTAGCTGTGCTACCGTCGGCATAGCTCTTGGGGTCATTGGGACGCACAAGCCCCTCTACCTCGTCACGGTGGACACACAGCAGAGGGGCGACTGGTTCTATTATCTAGTGTGTGTGTCAATCTATTGTCTAGTGTGTGCGTGAATCTATTGGCTAGTGTGTGACTGGTTCTATTATCTAGTGTGTGCGTGAATCAATTGTCTAGTGTGTGAGTGATTCTATTATCTAGTGTGTGCGTGAATCTATTGTCTAGTGTGTGCGTGAATCTATTGTCTAGTGTGTGAGTGATTCTATTATCTAGTGTGTGCGTGAATCTATTGTCTAGTGTGTGAGTGATTCTATTATCTAGTATGTGCGTCAATCTATTGTCTAGTGTGTGAGTGATTCTATTATCTAGTGTGTGCGTGAATCTATTGTCTAGTGTGTGACTGGTTCTATTATCTAGTGTGTGCGTCAATCTATTGTCTAGTGTGTGCGTCAATCTATTGTCTAGTGTGTGCGTCAATCTATTGTCTAGTGTGTGCGTCAATCTATTGTCTAGTGTGTGCGTCAATCTATTGTCTAGTGTGTGCGTCAATCTATTGTCTAGTATGTGCGTCAATCTATTGTCTAGTGTGTGCGTCAATCTATTGTCTAGTGTGTGCGTCAATCTATTGTCTAGTGTGTGCGTCAATCTATTGTCTAGTGTGTGCGTGAATCTATTGTCTAGTGTGTGAGTGATTCTATTATCTAGTGTGTGCGTGAATCTATTGTCTAGTGTGTGAGTGATTCTATTATCTAGTGAGTGCGTGAATCTATTGTCTAGTGTGTGAGTGATTCTATTATCTAGTATGTGCGTCAATCTATTGTCTAGTGTGTGTGTCAATCTATTGTCTAGTGTGTGCGTCAATCTATTGTCTAGTGTGTGCGTGAATCTATTGTCTAGTGTGTGCGTGAATCTATTGTCTAGTGTGTGCGTCAATCTATTGTCTAGTGTGTGTGTCAATATATTGTCTAGTGTGTGCGTCAATCTATTGTCTAGAGTGTGAGTGATTCTATTATCTATTGTGTGCGTGAATCAATTGTGTATTGTGCGAGTGATTCTATTATCTAGTGTGTGCGTGAATCTATTGTCTAGTGTGTGCGTGAATCTATTGTCTAGTGTGTGAGTGATTCTATTATCTAGTATGTGCGTCAATCTATTGTCTAGTGTGTGAGTGATTCTATTATCTAGTGTGTGCGTGAATCTATTGTCTAGTGTGTGAGTGATTCTATTATCTAGTTTGTGCGTGAATCTATTGTCTAGTGTGTGAGTGATTCTATTATCTAGTGTGTGCGTGAATCTATTGTCTAATGTGAGTGATTCTATTATCTAGTGTGTGCGTGAATCTATTGTCTAGTGTGTGAGTGATTCTATTATCTAGTGTGTGCGTGAATCTATTGTCTAGTGTGTGCGTCAATATATTGTCTAGTGTGTGCGTCAATCTATTGTCTAGTGTGTGTGTGAATCTATTGTCTAGTGTGTGCGTCAATCTATTGTCTAGTGTGTGCGTCAATCTATTGTCTAGTGTGTGCGTGAATCAATTGTCTAGTGTGTGAGTGATTCTATTATCTAGTGTGTGCGTGAATCTATTGTCTAGTGTGTGCGTGAATCTATTGTCTAGTGTGTGCGTGAATCTATTGTCTAGTGTGTGAGTGATTCTATTATCTAGTGTGTGCGTTAATCTATTGTCTAGTGTGTGAGTGATTCTATTATCTAGTGTGTGCGTGAATCTATTGTCTAGTGTGTTAGTGATTCTATTATCTAGTGTGTGCGTAAATTTATTGTCTAATGTGAGTGATTCTATTATCTAGTGTGTGCGTGAATCTATTGTCTAGTGTGTGAGTGATTCTATTATCTAGTGTGTGCGTGAATCTATTGTCTAGTGTGTGAGTGATTCTATTATCTAGTGTGTGCGTGAATCTATTGTCTAGTGTGTGAGTGATTCTATTATCTAGTGAGTTAGTTATTCTATCGTCTGTTGTTGAGCCGTTCTATCCCGTGTCATAAATCTCATTTTAGGCAGATTTCTGGGAGGCAACATTGTTCACCTGTGGTCTCAAGTCTGGAAGATCGGAAAAGGTTGAATGTACATTCTGGGCATTTGTTGGAGATTCCGTTCTACGCGGAGTACAGGACCTTCTTGAAAACACGCGGTCAAATGGGCAGTGTCAAATTCTGGGACGGTAGGGAAGGACTGGTCAAAACATCGGATGAGTATTTTGTAAGTGGGTTGCTCTTGTTATTGTTGTTATCATTAGTGTAAAATTCCCTGGCAAATGGCGTAGGCGCTCACGAATCTCCGCAGGTGTTGGTCTTCAGTGTTTGAATCAGTCGTATGGCTGATATTCAGCCAGTCCTCTGCCTTCGACCATCAGGCAACATTTCTCTGGTCTCTTCTCTCCCATGTTGTCACTTGTCACGATGTTCTCCAGTGCCATTCTACTCATGTGAGCAAAGAACACCGTTTGTCTCTTTCTTCTACTTGTCTACAATGTTCTAGTTTCATGAACCTCTTCCAGGCAATCGTTGTTGGTTACTCTGGCCAACGAAAGTGGTTGCAATATTCATTTCGGAAATTAAATTTCACTGCCTCCAAGCTCTTTGTAATATACACACAGAAGCCAAAAACATTAGGCTGCACGATGTATTGCCTGGCATATTTCGCTGCATTTCGTCATTGCATACTGCAGATGTATATATCATATGATGTGAATAATGAATTACGCTGTGACTGAAATACTTAAAACACAGTCAGTGATATTGTTAGAATGTGGAGCATTTGTTGTCCCCCACGGTATAGAAATCGAGGCGTTAGCAATGAGGCGATCCCAGTCAATTAGAACTAAACACCACTAGTAGAAAATTTAACCATTGACACTGACCATCACATTCAACAAGGGGAGATTTCACAGCTTCCTGTACACGAGATTCTAACTCATCACACTTGATAACGCCGTGACCTCGCTAAAGGAATAAGTGTACTGTGACCTTCGACCAGCCAGCCAGTCTAGCGTCAAATCGGGTTCGGGTGTGTCAGCACTACCAAGTGAGTTATCACTATCAGGTGTGTCATCCACCGGAAGTACACACCATTCTCGAGGTTACGAGTGTGGCCACTAAGAAGTACTCTCTGTGCATGACTGGGTCGCGGATAAGGCGGTCAAGAGTGCATCGATTGTTGTAGGTTCGAATCCCTTATCGAGGCCGTAACCATTCCTGATCACATTACTCCTGGTTGCAAGCAGCCTGGTTAAGTGAAAATCAGATGGGTAATATGGCGTGCTTCTGACCATATCAGCCACTAAGTGCAGGCTGGTCATTTAACACATATGGGCATAATTCCAGCGCAGAAGGATTGTGTGGAAACTGCCACCTGTATCTCTGCCTCGTACCGTGGTGGAATGTGCCAGGTCTGCTGACTCCTGTCTCGATTTGCTTCCATGGCCCACCAGAATCTCTCGGCAAAAATGTTTGCACGTGTCCTCACGTGAATAAAGTCGTCAGATGTTGTTGTGGGTATGTGTGACAGATTGAAATGTCCGCGCGAGTCCTCACGTGAATAAAGTCGTCCAATGTTATTGTCGGTATGTGTGACAGATTGAAATGTCCGCGCGAGTCCTCACGTGAATAAAGTCGTCCAATGTTATTGTCGGTATGTGTGACAGATTGAAATGTCCGCGCGAGTCCTCACGTGAATAAAGTCGTTCAATGTTGTTGTGGGTATGTGTGACAGATTGAAATGTCCGCGCGAGTCCTCACGTGAATAAAGTCGTTCAATGTTGTTGTGGGTATGTGTGACAGATTGAAATGTCCGCGCGAGTCCTCACGTGAATAAAGTCGTCAGATGTTGTTGTGGGTATGTGTGACAGATTGAAATGTCCGCGCGAGTCCTCACGTGAATAAAGTCGTCAGATGTTGTTGTGGGTATGTGTGACAGATTGAAATGTCCGCGCGAGTCCTCACGTGAATAAAGTCGTTCAATGTTGTTGTGGGTATGTGTGACAGATTGAAATGTCCGCGCGAGTCCTCACGTGAATAAAGTCGTCAGATGTTGTTGTGGGTATGTGAGACAGATTTCCACCTCGGTGTACATGTAGACGTCACGTGACAGTTGAGCTGCAAGTTTTGAATGTTGCTTTCACAGGGGTTCTCGGACTTGGAAAAACAGCTACAGGACCAGGGCTATTTGCCGGTCAAGGGTCGTGAGGTCAGCACACCTGTGCGAGAGGTACATCAGCTGAAGGTATGTCACGTCTTTATATGGTGATGATGATGATGATGATGATGATGATGATGATGATGATGATGATGATGATGATGATGATGATGATGATGATGATGATGATGATGATTTCACCGCCTCATTTTCATTAAATAGAGGGCTGAAAACCCCCAAGGGATACCATTGAGTCCGCGGCCCCGAGTAATCTAAAACCCTTCTCAAAAGAGTGGTCCCAGTCATGATTCCGGGACACTGATGTGGCCCCCCTAATGGGGGGGCCCACGAGGAACTGGGACAGGTTACCGCCCGTGTCGAGTTAGGACCGCGGAGACCGGCAGGGACAAACGGACTGGAGAGAGAAAACAAGGCCTGCCTGAGAGGATCATAGATATTCATAGATATACTTAGGTAGATAGTGTGCTGATTGTTGTATGACAAATATGTTTGATGTTTAACTATCGTGATAGTAAAAGAGAGCGGGGTTTTTTACCCACTGCGCCCACTGTAACTTATACAAAAAATGTTCTATATCCCAGCGAACAGTGTATGTTCCTGTAGAACCCGAAAAATTATTTAGATAAGAGTAAGATGATGACAGGCTTTTTGGGGGCTATTTTCCCCTTTTGGCATAGAATGTTTTCTTAAAAACCCGTTAAAGCCATGTAAAAATTAATTATTTAATCATATCACATTGATTTTGGTAAAATTGATTTTTGGTAAAACATTTATTTTTTTAAATCAAAAAGAAATTTTTTACGTTACAAGTTTACATAAAACTAGTAGCTATTAGCGATAAAATAGAAGTAATCTGAGTCCTCGGCAATTTTTCACCATTGCCTCCACAGTGCCTCATTATTTTGATTCTGTAAAAAAATTTTTTTTTGACATGTTACATTTTTTCTTTTTTTTTTTGGGGACAGTGACTAATGTTTCTCGCTCCACGGCAGATTTTCCCCCAACAAGTGCCGGTCCAACCATGAAACCTTTCCCAAAAGTGCGAGAGTACAAACAACATCGAGGATTTTTGAATCAAAAGCTAAGTTTTTCCTATATCATTGTATTTAAGCTGTACTTCTCATGTTTCATCAAGTATTATTTTGATCATATTTATTTCTTTGCTATTTAGACCTTGTCACCAAAATAAACCCTTTCATTTTGTTTACACATTAATAATAGGGAGTTAACCAAATTTTTTATCACATAACAATTTTTTTAAGGGAAAATTTACTCTATAAATTTTACAAACAAGTAAAATAAAAAATGTCTAGTTTAGATAAAGCATTGAGCAAAGGGAAAAAGTTAGTTATAAAGAAAGCACTGTCAGAATGGCAAGAAAACGACGCAGAAAACATTTCCCCTGAAGAAAGACGATAGAACGAGAGGAAAGGAAACGCAAATGGAAGCCGAAGAAAAAAAATTGCAAATGCAAGCGATGAAAAGAAATTGCAAATGGGAAACCCAAGAAAAGAAAAGCAAATGCAAACAGATGAAAAAAAATTTCAAATGGAAGCCGAAGAAAAAAATTGCAAATGCAAATGCAAGCAGATGAAAAAAAATTACAAAAGGAGGCCCATGAAAAAAATTCAGATGGAACTTTGGGCCGCCGCCAAACAGGCCCTTAATGCCCAGAACAGATTAAACAAAAAAAGAGGAAATAGAGTCCAACACAGAAATATCATAAATAAATTAAAAGCAAAGAAAAGAACAAAAAATAATAAAATAAAGGGTTGTGAAGGCTTTCTGTTCAGGAGATTCCATCTCCGCCACTTAGAAAATTTGAGTGTCTCTGTCTCACATAAAATCATTAAAACAGATTGGGCATTTATCCTAATAGAAACTTTCTCTTGAACCCCTAAAGTAAAAGAGACAATACCCCAGGAAATGCGAAAAAACTTGATACCCAAAAAACGCATTCTCCACATTTTTCTTTTGACACTGAGGTTCCAACAACAATTTGCAAATTATCTCCACAACCAAAAACCCAAACCTTTTTAGATTTTTTGTCATACAGTCC
>JACEFZ010000745.1:0-20920 GCA_014155875.1 Cepaea nemoralis
TAACTTGCATGTGTCATCCCAACACTAAATAAACATTGATGTTACAGTGGTATACATGGTACAGTTGTCTGCATTCATGAACCCGTGACTTACACTATAAAATTTGTGCATGATTACGTTAGAATAAGCATTTATGATACAGTGGTATAAATGATGAACTTTTTGTGTTCATGGATTACAACTACACTAAATATTGATGGTATAGTTGATAAAATAAAACTTTTGTGCGGATTACAACTACACTGAACTTGATTGCAGTGGTATAAAATATAAAAATTTTTTTGTATGGGCTGCAACTACATTAAATATGAAGATACAGTGATATAACTGATAAACCTTGTTTCTGTGGATTGAAACTGCACTAAATATTGATGACACGGGATAAAAAGATAACACTTTGTTTTGCAAGGATTTACAGCTACATAAATCGAGGACACAGGGGTATCAATTATAAACTGTGCATGCATTACAGCTACTAAACATTGATGATACAATGGTATTATGAAAATATACAATATTAAGTGTACTTTTACATGGCTGACACAATCATTCTCACACATATTAAGTGTACTTGTACATGCCTGACACAATCATTCTCACACTTATTAAGTGTACTTTTACATGCCTGACACAATCATTCTCACACATATTAAGTGTACTTTTACATGCCTGACACAATCATTCTCACACTTATTAAGTGTACTTTTACATGCCTGACACAATCATTCTCACACATATTAAGTGTACTTTTACATGCCTGACACAAGCATTCTCACACATATTAAGTGTACTTTTACATGCCTGACACAATCACTCTCACACATATTAAGTGTACTTTTACATGCCTGACACAATCATTCTCACCACTATTAAGTGCAATTTAGTCTCTGACACAATCTTCTCATACATATTAAGTGTACTTTTACATGCCTGACACAATCATTCTCACACATATTAAGTGTACTTTTACATGCCTGACACAATCATTCTCACACATATTAAGTGCACATTTAGTCTCTGACACAATCATTCTCACACATATTAAGTGTACTTTTACATGGCTGACACAATCATTCTCACACATATTTAGTGTACTTTTACAAGGCTGACACAATCATTCTCACACATATTAAGTGTACTTGTACATGCCTGACACAATCATTCTCACACATATTAAGTGTACTTTTACATGCCTGACACAATCATTTTCACACATATTAAGTGTACTTTTACATGCCTGACACAATCATTCTCACACATATTAAGTTTACTTTTACATGCCTGACAAAATCACTCTCACACATATTAAGTGTAACTTTTACATGCCTGACACAATCATTCTCACACATATTAAGTACACATTTAGTCTCTGACACAATCATTCTCATACATATTAAGTGTACTTTTACATGCCTGACACAATCATTCTCACACATATTAAGTACACATTTAGTCTCTGACACAATCATTCTCACACATATTAAGTGTACTTTTACATGCCTGACACAATCATTCTCACACATATTAAGTGTACTTTTACATGCCTGACACAATCATTCTCACACATATTAAGTTTACTTTTACATGCCTGACAAAAATCACTCTCACACATATTAAGTGTACTTTTACATGCCTGACACAATCATTCTCACACATATTAAGTACACATTTAGTCTCTGACACAATCATTCTCATACATATTAAGTGTACTTTTACATGCCTGACACAATCACTCTCACACATATTAAGTGCACATTTAGTCTCTGACACAATCATTCTCACACATATTAAGTGTTCTTTTACATACCTGACACAATCATTCTCACATATATTAAGTGTACTTTTACATGCCTGACACAATCATTCTCACACATATTAAGTGTACCTTTACATGCCTGACACAATCACTCTCACACATATTAAGTGCACATTTAATCTCTAACACAATCATTCTCACACATCTTAAGTGTACTTTTACATGGCTGACACAATCACTCTCACACATATTAAGTGCACATTTAGTCTCTGACACAATCATTCTCACACATATTAAGTGTACTTTTACATGGCTGACACAATCATTCTCACACATATTAAGTGTACTTTTGCATGCCTGACACAATCATTCTCACACATATTAAGTGTACTTTTACATGGCTGACACAATCATTCTCACACATATTAAGTGTACTTTTACAAGGCTGACACAATCATTCTCACACATATTAAGTGTACTTGTACATGCCTGACACAATCATTCTCACACATATTAAGTGTACTTTTACATGCCTGACACAATCATTCTCACACATATTAAGTGTACTTTTACATGCCTGACACAATCATTCTCACACATATTAAGTTTACTTTTACATGCCTGACAAAATCACTCTCACACATATTAAGTGTACTTTTACATGCCTGACACAATCATTCTCACACATATTAAGTACACATTTAGTCTCTGACACAATCATTCTCATACATATTAAGTGTACTTTTACATGCCTGACACAATCACTCTCACACATATTAAGTGCACATTTAGTCTCTGACACAATCATTCTCACACATATTAAGTGTTCTTTTACATACCTGACACAATCATTCTCACATATATTAAGTGTACTTTTACATGCCTGACACAATCATTCTCACACATATTAAGTGTACCTTTACATGCCTGACACAATCACTCTCACACATATTAAGTGCACATTTAATCTCTAACACAATCATTCTCACACATCTTAAGTGTACTTTTACATGGCTGACACAATCACTCTCACACATATTAAGTGCACATTTAGTCTCTGACACAATCATTCTCACACATATTAAGTGTACTTTTACATGGCTGACACAATCATTCTCACACATATTAAGTGTACTTTTGCATGCCTGCCACAATCATTCTCACACATATTAAGTGCACATTTAGTCTCTGACACAATCATGCCCACACATATTAAGTGTACCTTTATATGCCTGACACAATCACTCTCACACATTCTCAGGTCGGGAGAAAACAGAAAGGGTACTGCTCTTGCTGAGGCCTTGCTTGAGACGGATGTTGTCTTTCTAAATGACGGGACACCCACTAGGCTAGCAATGAGACTGGGAGACCCTGATACGGTCATCGACCTGGCGCTTGTATCCCAAGAGGCGGCATCAGATATAAAATGGAGCATCCTTGGTGACCATGGAGGTGACCACCTCCCCTGTTCTGTGCTGATACCTAAGTCCAGCACAGTTAGGGCTATAAGAGCTCATAGAGCATTCAGTTATGATCGCGACCACTCTTCACTCTTGGGGCGCCTTAGATCACAGAGAAGCTCTAAGCCAACAAGAAGAATCTTCACCCAACCACCATGGTGGACACCAGAGGTAGAGAATTCATGGAGGGAAAAGAGGGCGGCCATAAGGAATTGGCAGAGGGTGCGAAGAGCAACCAATTCCGTTGACACAGAATTGGAAGAGGCTGGAAGATATAAAAAAGTAAAGGTGCAGGATTTTAAACCCCAGGCACCAGAGGCAAAGAGGATTAAGTGGGAACAGTTTATCAATGAAGTCGGTGGGGATGTGACATTGGGAAAATTCTGGGGGCTGCATCGGCAGATGAATAGACAGGCGATGCCTGGTACACATGGTACCGTTTATGATGATAACAACTGACCTATGACAACTGTCAAAGGCAAAGGGGAGGCTTTTCTTGCACGATTGTTAAAACAGACGGATGAGCAAGATAGGGCTATTAGAGATAACGTCAGTGAAGCCTTGTCACGGGTCACTAGGAAGGGGGACTGTGAGATTAAGGTGGAGGACATTAGACGGGTACTGAAGGGGGCTAAAGACACAGCGCCAGGTCCGGATGGGGTGAGGTACTCCCATATGAGGAACATAAATGATGGGGACTTGGAGGAAATGGCTCTTTGTTTCAACCTAAGCATCAATACGGCGGAAATACCCCACGATTGGCTGCATAGCTACCTGGTCCCCCTCCCAAAGCCAGGTAAGGATCACTCCAGACTTAATGGATACTGAATCATAACGCTGTAAAACGCAAAACACGTATGGCAAAGTCCTCGAAAAGATAGTAGCACGCTGGCTCCAGCGACATTTGGAAAGTTGTAATCTGCTTCCCCAAGGACTCGAGGGTTACCGGCCTGGGAAGGACACCTGGGCCAATGCTGCGACTTTTGCATTTTATGTCTACGAGGGCTTCCAGGATAAACAGGAGACAGTGAAGGTAGCTCTTGATCTGGAGGATGCGTATAACAGGGTCAGGTATGATCGGTTAATACACAAACTGTTGGACATGGAAGTCTGTCCTTGCCTTGTTAGATGGGTTGCGGCAGTCCTTTATGAGCGTAAGGTTGAATTGCGCATGGGTTCCTGGACTTCTGACCCTTGTACTATTACATCTGCGTTGCCGCAGGGATCTGCCTTGTCCCCAGTGCTCTTTAATGTCTACACCAGCAAAATCACAGCTATTTAGACACTAGGTGTGGGTAGAATCTTGACATTTGCAGATGATGTGCTGGTGTACAGATAGGGCAGAGACAGGGCCAGTTTGGCGAAAGACTTACAGGTGGCAGTAAACAGGGTAGCGGAGTGGTGCAGGGACGAAGGGCCATTATACACCCAGACAAGGCATCGGTCGTGTGGTACTCCCTGGATAACCGGATCGTCAAGGCAGATGTCCCAGGTATTATGGTGAATGGATGTCCTCTTTGTCGAGAGAGTAAATTGAAGTACTTGGGTATCACCTTTTATCAGGTGTTTGTCTTTTAAGGATCATGTCGAAGCTTTGGTGGTGAAGGCTGGTAAAGGACTTAATTCATTGAGGGTTATGGCAGCAACCGGGGTAGATCATAGGATGCTGTACAGGCTCTTTCAGCAGTTAATAATTTCTGTTATTGAGTATGGTTTGGGGCTGCTGACAGTATCAAAGAACCAGCTTGAAAGGTTAGAGCGCATACAGAATGCTGCCATGCGGTTAATCCTGGGGTGCACAAAGGGCAATTATATGCATAAGGCATATCCTGGCCCTACCAACAATAACGGATAGTAATAGGGTCCTTCAGGCCAAATGGTAAATGAGAGTTGCCGCAGACAGTGATCACCTGCTGCATGCAGCAATGGATATGGTCAAGGGTCATAGACTAAGACGAGACAGGTCCTGCATGGCACAGGCAGAACTTTCTATACGTCAGGTGTGTAATCTAGAGATAATCAATCGTGAAAGAGAGTGGGTTGAAGTTCTGGAAGACATGACGGACTGGTGTAGTAATAACACTGGGTCGTGAGTGCAGAGAATTGGCAGCGGGCCGCACTGAGTTTGAAGTGCAACAGCTGATCCAGAGCAACACACATCAAGGTGACATAGTCATCTACACCGATGGGTCAGTGGTGAGAAACAAACGTAGTGGCTGGGGCTTTATTGCAAAGGCTAATGGGCAAGTCTTGAAAAGGAGAGCCTGGCATATGAGACAACGACCTCCAGCATGAGAATGGAGGTGGAGGTAATAACAGCGGCATTCCGGTGACTACTGCAACACACGTTGTATTCATTACGGATTCAAAGAGTATGCTTGGTAAGGTGGGGAAAGGTATGTTTCGTATGGAATGGCTCTCATCACTTCAGAGGTCACAGATTGTGAGAATTGTATGGATATTTTGCCCTGGCCATGTGGAGGTACGGGGGAATGGACAGGCTGATAGGCTAGCAGGGAATGCACCTCTTGGTGGTATTTTGCCTATGTTCAAGGGGGAGGTGGTCGTGCGCTTGTGGGACAAGGTGGAAAAGGCAGAGGAACAGATTGAGAACCCATATGTGGAAAGAATGAGATTGTGGGGAATCGGCAGGGGTTCTGGAAGAATCTCAAAACTGAGAAGGAAGACCATTGATTGATTGATTGATTTAGGAATCGACATCACAGCATTCGGGGCATTCCCATAAGTGCTCCGTCCCCATCCTCAGTAGCCAGCGAAGAGTTCCAACACTAATAGTACCAGTAGTAATCTGATTATAAGTCCGTCTCGCCTTTCCTCTGAGCGTTGAGCGTCGGCCAGATCCCTTCATCACTCCTCATTGTCTCATTCTTGCCAGACCATGGTGATCCATTTGCTCCTCCGAGGTGTACACGTGCTCCCACAAGGCCGCAACCACATCTGACTTGTCATGTATCAATACTCCACCAAGTTCTGCAGAGCCAGCCAATCTGTCCGCCTGTTCATTTCCCAGCACACCGGCATGCCCCAGAGAAAAGATCCAGGCGATGCTTGTCACCTGTGACCTCCGAAGCGAAGCAAGCCACTCCGCACGAAGCCTGCCCGTCCTCACCCTCGTCAGCATGCTTTCTGAGTCAGTTACAATCACGATGTGTGTGTGTGTCGTATTCTCCATCCAGCAGAGAGCCGCAGTGACTGCCTCCACCTCCATTCTTAAGCTGGATGTTGTGGTTTCATATGCCTGGCTCTCCTGCCCCAAACATCGACCATTAGCTTTGGCTATGAACCCCCATCCACTTCTCTCACCTCTTGACACCGAACCATCTGTGTAGATAATCACATCACCCGAGTGAGCATTGTCCTGAATTAGTTGCTGGATTTCCATTTCGGTGGCCCCTGCTGGCCACTCCCGGCTTAATGTGATTATAACTCTGCACAAGTCTGACTGCTCCGCTGGCACTCTGACCCACTCCTCTCCACGCTTAATGTTCTCCAAGGGGCATACCTGTCTGATCGTATCCTCCGCCTGAGCCATCCATGATTTCCCTCTTATCAGTCGCTGACCCTTAACTGTGTCCAGCGCCTCATGCAGTGGGTGGTCTGTGTCTGCAGCTACTCTGAGGTGTGCCTTCGCCTGCATCACCTTGTGCCTACCAGCAACAGTAGGCAGACCAAGGATGTAACGCATACACACTACTGGGGTGTCTCTAGTGCATCCCAGAATGACCCGCATAGCTTCATTCTGTATGCGCTCTAACTTCACCAGCTGACTCTCTGAGACAGTGAGCAGACCTAATCCATAATCAATTACTGAGAGGATCAAGTGCTGGTATAGTGTGAAAAGCATTCTCTGCTCTGTGTCCATTGCAGCCATAGTTTTAAGTGCATTGAGTCCCTTTTGAGATCTTGTCACAACCGTCTCCTCGTGGTCCTTGAAGAGGGAAGACCATGAGAACTTTTAATCAGATAGCGATGGGAACGATTAGTAGTATGACTCTTCACTGGCTGTTGAACGAGGGGGCGGAGCACATATGGGAATGTCCTGAGTGCAGTGATGTCGGTTCTTAACTCAATTCAACTCTCACACATATTAACTGTACTTTTACATGCCTGACACAATCATGCCCACACATATTGAATGTACATTTAAGTCTCTGACACAATCATGACCACACATATTGAGTGTACATTTATGTGCCTGACACAATCATTATCACATATATTAAGTGTACATTCATGTCTCTGACACAAACATGCCAAACACATACTGAGTGTGCATTTTAGTTCTATGTAATATGCAAGAACTCTTTTCAAACTTCGATGGCCTAGGACCTATTACATAAAGTGTTCTTAATTTGACGGAATGCAGTTTTTGCTAGTTCTATCCTGTTATTATTTATTATCTCTGGGATTCATCTTCCATTTGATGTTATCTATGTACCTGAATTTCTGAACTTGACCCAAAATAACGCCATTTATTTTAATTGCACACGTCGGCATAATAAGTTTCTTTGATATCACCATGACTTCTGTCTTTCTATTATTCAATCTAAGGCCCTTTTTATTTCACTTTCGACAACCACTGTATCTATCATTTCCTGTAGTTCCTTCTGACTTCGTATAAACACACACACACAATCCTACACACAGCCCGGGGCCACTACTACCCCCCCCCCCCCCCCCCCCCCGAAGTATCAAAAATCAAAACATATCAGAAAGGCTTAGCTAGAGGAAAACAAGTTTGCTTGTCAAGCACACGCTAGCACTCAGAAAGGGGAGATAAACCAGCACACAGAAAGGGGAGAAAAACACACACCAGCACTCAAAAAGGGGAGATGGACACACAACAGCACTCAGAAAGGGGAATGAAACACACAAGAGCACTCAGAACAGGGAGATAAACACACACCAGCACTCATAAAGGGGCAATAAACACATATTTAAAAAAGACAGCCATCTTAATGGAGAAAATAAGAGTAATATAAACAATGAACTTGTTACACTCGTTTTGTAAGTCGTCGTTTAGGTATAATCAAGGGGTGACATTTTGTGGTAAGACCATACAAGTGGACAAACGTGATGGCTTTCAGTCCTGGGATCTTACATTCATGTATTTCTGACACTGAAATAGAAGATAAATCACCAAACACTATCAAATTGTCACGGTGAACTACGGCACCATACATCTTGAACTGGAACTCCCACAGCAGACGACTTTTAGAAATCTCTGAATATTTAGGCAAAGAAAAAGCTTCCACGGGGGATGTGACAGATTGGGTTATATTAACGAACACACCATTGCTATATAAAATATATAACTGGTCTTCATGTATGAAAGTTAAAAAGTCACAGTCTCGGTAGTCACACGTCATGAGGAGCCAGGGTTTTCTGGACTTTGTGTCGAAGCAATAGACTTCTTGTTTTCTGTGCTTGTCCAGAGTAGAGTTGTAATAGAGAATACTATCCTTGAAAATTGTCAGTGAGGGGCTGGACACTTGATCTGGTAGAGCGAATAGTTCGTACCAGTCACCATCTTTGATGTGTGTCCTGCACATGCTCTCCATGGATGTATAACAGAAGTCTCCCACAATCACGAAGTCGTTTCTCACAGAAAAACTAAGAGAAATGGTTTCTGAGAAAGGAAATTCAGCAATATTTATTTTGAAAGGATCGCCATATTTAACATTGTTAGGTATACGCCACAATAATTTGGCGTTTTGTGTATGCATGTTTACAATCTGATTACCAGTACTGTAAAACTTAAAAATGTCCCCTCTGTCTAGAGAGTAGGCATAGACAGTTCCAGTGTTATGACCTGTCACAAAAACCACAGTCTCTTCTGTATCCAGAGACGCAGCAGCAGTGGGTGCTGAATTTACAAGTTCCATAGCCTGTGTGACGATATCTCTAGTTTCCTTGGTGCCCATGACCAGGTCGTTGTCCACCAGAGCCTTCCAAACATCCTTGCTGACTTCATTGAACCGGACCAGTTTTAACAATTTCCCCAAAGACTGTTTTCTAATTGAGGGCTGTCCTGATGGATGTCCAAAACAATCGTCACCAGAATCTACACGAGGCTTCTCGAAAATTACCTCAACACTCCCATTTGTGTTTCTTGCCACTTGATTTGTCTGGGTTGTCAAGTCTTCTGCTGCACTATCAGCACATACATGTTCCGTATCTCTTGCACAGAGTTCATAGTTCACCCATTTCAGAATAAATTCTACAACACGATCTTGGGACAGCCCTGCACCTCCAATAACACCCTCTATGAAGCTGACTGGCTGTTGCAACAGAATGTCGAGCTCCTTGAAAGTCTCGAAATTCTCTGCAACAAACTGTTGAACTGCCGTGGTCACATCTACAGATTTCAAGCTGAGAGCATTCTGGTGAATGTTTACCAAGTTCTCTGGAGTCAGGTGGCTGATGACAAATGTTTCACATTTTGACACCAAAACTGGAATCTGCAACTGACGGGCAGCATGCCAGAATTCTACCATGTTTTCTGTGTTGAGTCCAATTTCACCTTTATACAAGGCATTGAGTATCAACTGAAATATTTCAGGAGATATACCTCTAAGAGTTAAATGTCTAACTGGGTGTTCAACTTCACCTTTGACCTCAGACTTTAAAAGAACTTTAAAGAATTTGGAACAGGCACAAAGAATAAGCCGACTACAGTTAAACACAATGTCCCCGATGTTTATCTGTAAGTCAATCAACTGTCCATCAAGCCAAAGTTGGCCAATGTTTCTCACAATTTCACAGGCAACTTCTGCATCTACTTCCATGCTGGTCTAGTTAACCAACCCTTCAGTGTACTACCTCAGTACTGCTAGCTGTCTGTCACTTTAGTGGTTGTCACTTCACTCGTTAGGCAGCTGGTTGTCACTCTTCAGGAAGCTGGTTGTCACTCTTTAGGAAGCTGGTTGTCACTCTTTAGAAAACTGGTTGTCACTACTCATTAGGCAGCTGGTTGTCATTTGTTAGGCAGCTAGTCGTCACTCGTTAGGCAGCTGGTTGTCACTTCACTTATTAGGCAGCTGGTTGTCACTTCACTCGTTAGGCAGCTGTTTGTCACATTTACAAGTTAGTAGCTTGGTTGAACTTGGGTCATTTTGCTGTGATTATATTGATCGCTCAGTTGGTTGTCATAATATTTTATTTATGGCAAAACCTGAAAATTATAATACAGAAAACAATGTTAATTATTATGGTTGTTTATGACCACAACATTACAGAAGAAAACACTTTGAAAAGATTATTAATATCCAGACTGTTTGACTGTTCTATGTTTTATACTGGGAGTTCTAGAATCTCATGCAGACTCTCAATTAAACTAAATGTAACGCAGGTCTTAGTAAGATATAACTGAGCTACAGTATGACAGTAGACGGTACTGCTTGCTTTCTGTTAGTGCTGAATGTTGGCGCTCACCTATTCCCCACATTGTGCCAACGGCTTCAGGCAGAGGAGCGCAACTGGGAGGGTACAAGCCTAATCCTGGTGTGAGGAAATATAACTTAAAGATTGAATGTCATGGCAGGGTAGACCAGGCCCTAAGCCTTGGTCAGCAACTGGTCTAGGATCGAAGTTCCATCAGGCGTACAGTTAGAGCACTGCTTTGCTGATCCGGCAGTTTCTGTCGCTTGTCTTGTTCCAGATGTATTGGTGTTACCTTTCCTCCAGAGTGAAATAGGCAGGCGAAGAGAGAAATCATGCTGCACGGGCAACACATGGTCTCTACAATTCAGCCCAGGCTTTGTGCTACGGAGAGGTATAATGCCATCCCTGGTCCCCACCATGGGCTATTGTTATATTGCCATTTTTATAGCACGGTGTAACAAACTATTGTCTGTCAAGACGGCAGGGTGCTTGTAACAGCAATAATGCATACATTTTCATGTAGACGGTTAATGAAACTAAATGTAATGCATATAATATTTTTGTAGAAATGTTACCACAGAAATGAGCACATTTGGTCTACTCAGTTACAACGAAGAGTACATAACAGCATTCCCTGCCAGTCTGTTCCCAGGGCCACAAAGAAAAGCACAGAAGAGCTACAAACCAACACTGTAACCTGTCATGCATGTCGTAGTAGGTCAGTAAGAGTGGTTGGCCATGAGGCTGGCTACCACACTGTAAAGACAACTTTAGCTACAACTTCCAACCAAGCATGAACAATTCTACAAGTGGATCTCCCCGGCTCCCAGTATATGGTGCTGGTCCCATATTTGTCTAGATTGATCGGAACTTGAATAGTAAAGGGGTCAATATGATGCCGGCCGCCTTTACTTTGTCAAACATTTTCTGGTACCCATTCTATGGCTGGGTCGACACGGGAGCAAAGCACAATTTTTAAATAATCCCTACCTTGATGGGGATTTGACCATGCCACCACCGACTCAACAGACAAGTGACCTAGCTACAGCGCCACCACTTGAGGAACGCAGGTCACTCAAAATGCCCAAAGAACTTATGGAGGGAAAGCATGACAGGGAGATGCCTGTACTTGCATATTGATACTGCTGTTAGAGTGTGAAGTATTGACCTTCACAGATTATATGGCATGTCATAACGTGATGTGTTTGACCTTCACCTATTATAGATCATGTCATAACGTGATGCGGTGTTCAGTTCCCTTCTCGTCACCTTTTCTTCACAGGCAACTCCTAGAAAATTCTTAACACTGTCTGGTACCAATTACAAGTGATTGTGAAACCGAATAAACGTGACAGTAAAACCGAGGAAAAGTGACAATAAAACAATGTAAAAATGACAGTAAAACCGAGCAAAAATAACAGTAAAACCAAGTAATGGTGACAGTAAAATCGAATGAATGTGACAGTAAAACAAAGGTAAAGTGACATTAAAACCGAGTAGAAGTAGCAAAGCCAGTTGTCAGTCTTTTGAATATGGGGGAGGGGGTGTCAGGGGAAGGTGTTTTCGCAGAAAATTTCCTGCGATTGCCGGTAGCCATGGCATACGTACCCACGTCTGCTTCTAATTTAATGTATTAAAAAACAACAGGTCATAGATCGGGGGAAACAACTCTAATAAATACCACTGCGATCTGTCTGCTATGTTATAAGCGTTTTTCGCTTAAAAATTTCTTCTCTTGAAGTTATTTACGTTTATTTGTGTACGGTTAGCTAATTTTTCTTATGACTACTGTATGATAAACCAACCTTGACATTTTGTTGCATTTTTAAATTCTGCGTTCATTTTTACATATATTTGAAGAGTTTCAACAATGCCCGCTTTCGAACGCGTTCCGGAAACAATGTTTAGCACAACCATGAAAATGAGATGGCGCAATCATAACACAAAATTAAAAATGGTGGTCTCCATACAATAGCATTATACTATAAATGACCTGTATTTATTTATAATTAGAAATGGCAATTTAACAACGAAAATTAAACAGAATACAAGTTTCATTGAGCAATAATTTATCTGTGTACTTGTATAATTTTTCACCATTTTAAATGACTGAAAATAATTTTGAAAGCCAGTTTTCAGACCCGTCTATCTAAACCTGCATTGTAGTGCAAGAAGTACTTTTTTTCTGAGCAGCGCAGCAGTACATACTTATTCACATTTAAATAAACTACTGTGAAACAAGTTATGGTTTTTTTTTTTTTATTTAGTTAGCATTTAATTATTAATTGCTCACTTTTAGATACCATCTCTTCATCATGTGACATGCCGATAAGTGTGGGCGGTCATGTTTTGCCATCTCACTCGATCACCAGAGTCCTAGATCAACTCCGTGTTTTTAGATACAGAATAGTGTAATTATAGAGCAGAAGTAGAAATCAATTATTAGTGAAAGTGATTGCTTAATTTATGCAGCAGTTACAAACTTATTTACTTACATTATTGCATGATATTCAGTCAACAAAAGAAAGCTTTTGCAATGCAGTGGGCACATCAAGACAATGAGAGCACATTTTCATGAATTGTTCTTTCACTAACGACGAACATTTCACATGACATTTAATTAAAATAAATGGGCGGCTATTTTTAATCGTTAATTAGGTCACAGCACATCCTGTCGAAACAGGAATGTGGCCGTGACTTTCCTTTTACCAGTCATACTAAAATATATATATTTGTTGACTGAATATCATGCAATAATGTAAGTAAATAAATTGGTTCTTGCAAGGGTTAGACTGAGACCAAAGAGAATCTACACAGTTAAACACAAATCTAGCCCCAGGATTAATATTATTAACACTCACGATCCTGGACAGTGCTTTGAATTTCAACAGCAACTTGAAGACGCTTTCAATTGTACATCAGAAAATATATAGTAAATGATAAATGGAGTAAACTTAAGGGCTTTCAATGATACATCAGAAAATTGTATAGTAAATGATAAATGGAGTAAACTTAAGGAAACTATTTATAAAACAGCGGTAGGGGTTTACGGCACTGTGGATCATAAGAGGCAGGACTGGTTTGCGGCAAACAGCCAGATACTGCAGCCCTTGATTGGTAAAAAGAAGATAGCTCTCTTAAGAAACAAGGAAAGAACAATGCGTAACACTCTGAGTGAGCTGAAGCAAGCCAGGAAGGATGTGCAAAAGGCTGCCAGGCAGTGTGCAAATGACTATTGGATCAAGTTATGTGAGTCCATTCAAATCGCAAGTGATAAGGGAAACATCAGAAGCATGTATGAAGGGACAAAGAAAGCCTGTGCTCCAATGATCAAAAGAAGTGCAACGCTAAAAACCTTGACTGGAGAAATCATCACTGATAAGAAACAGCAGATGGATAGATGGGTAGGGCACTATTTGGAGCTTTACTCAAGTGAGACCAAACTAGCGAATGATACCCTCAACGCCATAAAGGCCCTGCCAACTCTTGACCACCTGGACACACTTCCCACCATAACAGAAGTTAATTGTGCTATAAATGAATTTGCGTATGGCAAGGCTCCAGGTAAGGATGGGATTCCAATAGAGGTAATCAGGAGTGGGCAAGACACACTCACTCTACAGATCCACCAGCTAATAGAGCTATGCTGGCGAGAAGGACAAGTCCCACAGGATTTCAAAGATTCAAACATCATAACGCTGTACAAGAACAAGGGCGATCGGAGCGACTATAACAACATTAGGGGTATCTCATTTCTGTGTATTGTTGGGAAAGTATTTGCCAGAATTGTTCTGCGCAGACTTCAAGTCCTGGGAGATCAAGTCTACCCCGAATCACAGTGCGGCTTCCGTCAGAACCGGACTACCATTGATATGATATTCTCATTGCGACAGATGCAAGAAAAATGCCGGGAACAAAATCAGCCACTGTTTATTGCCTTCATCGACCTCACAAAGGCATTCGATTTGGTCATTGTAGTCGTAAGGGTCTGTTCAAAGCACTAAAGAAGATTGGCTGCCCACCAACTCTTCTGTCCATTGTGGAATCGTTCCACACAGGCATGAAGGGTATAATCAAGTTTGATGGCTCAACTTCAGAAGAGTTTGACATCAAGAGTGGAGTTAAGCAAGGTTGTGTACTATCCCCCACCCCTCTTTGGGATATACTTTTCACTTCTACTGAAATATGCCTTTCGTGATCAGGATGACGGTATATACATTCACTCACGCTCAGATGGTGGCCTCTATAATGCTCAGAGATTGAAGGCCAAGACCAAAATTAGGCAGGGTACTAATCAGAGAGTTGCTTTTTGCGGATGATGCTGCGATTACGACCCACTCTGAGGAAGAATTACAACATCTACTATCTGCATTCTCCAATGCTTGTTCTGAATTTGGTTTAACAATTAACAAAAAGAAGACACAGATTATGTCACAAGGTGCACATGGTGTACCATCAATCTTTATTGACGACGCCGAACTGGAGATAGTAGACCATTTTACATATCTAGGATCAGAGGTAAATAGGAAATTATCCCTCGATCAGGAAATCAACATCAGGATTGGCAAGGCAGCAACAACAATGAACATGCTAGCAAAAAGAGTCTGGGAGAACAGGAAGCTTACTGCCAAAACAAAAGTCCTCGTCTACCAAGCCTGTGTCCTTAGTACTCTTCTTTATGGCAGTGAAACCTGGACAACTTACTCACGCCAAGAGAAACGTTTAAACAGCTTTCATATGCGGTGTCTGCGAAGAATACTTGGTATTAAGTGGCAAGACAAAATCACAAATACTGAAGTATTGGAAAGATCAGGTTGTGTGACGGTGTATTCCATGCTCAGTCTTCGTAGACTAAGATGGATAGGACATGTTAGGAGGATGGATAATGGTAGAATACCAAAGGACATCTTTTTTGGTGAATTACAGACGGGTAGATCTCAGGGTCGGCCTCTACTACGATACAAAGATGTGTGTAAGCGGGACATGATTGATACAGGCATTGATAATGCACATTGGGAGCACGTCGCCGCTGAACGTGTTGCATGGAGGGCAACTATCAGAAATGGAATAAAGGCAAAGGAGAAAATGATTGCAGATAAAGCACACACAGAGCGTGAGAGACGTAAGATGGTGTACAATGGTGGAAATGACCATGTTTTCACATGCACCTACTGTGGGCAAACATTTGCAGCAAGAATTGGCCTTACCAGCCACACTCGCCACCGCCATGGATCGTAGTTATTAAGCCTTTTTGAAGCACAATGTACCAAACTATCGTCTGTCAAGACGGAAAGGTGCCAATGATATATATATATATATATATAGATCTATATATATATATATATATATATATATATATATATATATATATTGGCACCTTTCCGTTATTGGCAAACAAACCTAGCAAGATATATTATTAATATATCTTGCTAGGTTTGTTTGCCAATAATTAGCAAAATGCATGTGATGTTTAATGAATTTATTAATCATTTTGCGGCGATCTTTAACTATTAATTAGGCGACGACATATCCTATCAAAAAATAGATAACACATCAAGTTAGGCCTCGCCACCCCGGACGCAATGATGTATGGTACTATGTTGTCCGTTTAAAAATAAACAAACCACAGTAATAGAAGACATAATTTCTCAGCTCCCAATTTGCTGGGACACGATCAGAACTACCTCGTTTGCTCAGATTGCTTTGCACTTCCTGATTGTATATCACGACACAAAAATATTAATAATTATGCTTAGAATTGACGTACAATCTTCGTTGAGATACCGTTGGATTTGTCTGGTCTGACACAAATTTGAATTTTGACAAAGTAAACAATAGAAGGGCTAGGGTTTGTGTCTAGGGTATGTCCTTGTAACAATGTGATGTTGAACAACAGATTTAATCAAGATGCATCACCACCAAACCCCCGTCAGTGAACAAGCGTTAATTTGCGCACAAATTTTCCTTTAATTCAAATTTAAAACACAGACACATGTAACATATAAATCCAGGAACAAAATTCTCTAAGAATATATCTCCTCCCAATGGAACACGTCGAATAACACTGCCTTCAAGGCTACTAAAATCTCGTCCCACACGACAGGTATACTAGCCTCCCCTCTAGGCCCGACTCAAAGTAACCCACTCTGGGTCTCGAATTCCACTCACTATCCCTGGAACCCACAGTGCGGAGTTATCTTCAGAACTCCGTCAAAATTCTTCATTTTCCCTCAGACCCCGACCTTCTCCTGGTCCGTCTAGACTCAACTCCCCCCCTCGTCGGAGTTTACACATAAACCTCCCGTCAATTTTTGTCCCGTCTTTTCAAACCTTCTATGCCCCCTCACAATAAATTCACACAAACCCACCTCACTGCTTCAACGGCCTGCCTCCAGTTATTTACCCAAAACTGACCTCTTCTCGCTCCCCCCTTTCATTACTGTTTTTCCTCATTTACCGGGCCCCCTGGGGGATTTCTATCCGCCCTATTTTATCTCGTGAACGGGTTTTTCTTGTACGGCCACTCACTTAATGTCAATGACCACGGGAAAGTGACATGGTCTTTTATATTGCAATTATTTATTATGCAACACGATGGTTCTATAACAACAACGTACGTTTGAAAATAATTTACCAATTAAAATTTTCAACTTTTAGTTTCCTTTTTTTCAATTCCAGGAAGGGTTGCTAATTCATACCTGCCACATTGAGCTAAAACTGCCATAGAAAATAGCTAAATTTCGGCTTCACTATTTCCAAATTGAGCTAATTTTTACAGCTAGAGGTTATTTCTATAGCCACATTCCTACACTCAGCGCGCCGTGGTAACGCAATGACAACCTGTTGCCATGGGTTAAACACCCCCCCCCCCATGCAGTTGGGCAATGCCCATAAATAACTTGGCTTGCCATTTCGACCCAGCCTGAGACCTGTATCAGGAAATGTGGAAAGCAAAGGTGTCTGACGTCATAATGATGACCTCACATTCGAACGCCCACTGGTCTATGAAAACATGGGGCTATCACCATATACCCAATAGCATCAAAGCGTGTCACGTGTCATTTGTTTACTCCAGGACAAAGTAGACAGCAAATAACACACTAGACAATATTCAGAAGTTGAAGGCTATAGACACAGGTATTCCAACATGTCCCCTGCACACGAGGACAGCGTCACAGCACCTCACGGAAGGAACAGACGTATATCGACACACGGTCAGCTGGACAAACGCCTTTCTTTACTTCTGTCAGTGTCCGTCAATACTCCTGAGCTAGTTTATCGTGTTGATTTAGTGGCCTCGAGTGTATGTGTTCATCATGCTGATTCAAAGGTCTCAAATGAATGTCGGCAAGTGATATTTATTGTCACAAAGGAACAAACAATGACAGGTATGCAACACGAATAGTGCATTCACAATTTTTCCCCCCTCCATATAAAAATCCTTTCCCCGGTAACCATCTGAGGGAAAATTATGAGATTTAGCATATAACCTTATCATTTGTCCACCCAAAAAAAATTTTTTTTTTTGGAGGGGGGGGTTTTAAGGATTTCAATGTTTTTTTTTATTTTGCGGTCACAATTTACGGGTCGGGGATTAAGTCCATAACTTTTAATGTATTACACCGTCAGCCAGAAAATCAGCGTTCAATGTAGCATATTCTACGTGGTTCACGGGATTGCCCTTATGGCAAGAACACCACGCTGTTTAAACTGGGAGTGTTCAGAGGTGTCGCCAATGTGGGTTCTTTCATGAAACCTGATTTTTAAAAAAATTAATTACCACTTATCGCTAACATTGAATGTTTGAATATTGTTCAGTGGGAAATAAAAGTGAAATTTTTTTACACTTTGAAGCATCGCTATGAAGTTGTACACATATTTTTTTCAAGACACTGATCGCAGGAAACTGTTTTATACTATTACAAATTCCGAAATTCCGAGTGCAGTAATCTGCTTACTGGATTTTAGGAGGCCTGGTGTTCCTTGCCAGTGAGAAGTCCTGATCGTTCGGGTCCACATCGATTGACGGATCAGTCGCGGCGATTGGGCAATCTTGGGCATAGCCTACGATAGGTGAGGTTGGTAATATTCGTTATGATAATTTGGCGTATCCAGCGTGTGCCACGTGGTTACACACCCGCTTCACACGCCAGTGATTCGGGGCTTGTTTCCGGATCCGGTCAGGGATATGCACTACTGACGAGCTCAAACGAGAGCGAAACTCGAGTATAGTGCTTCCATATTAACGTGGATAAACCTTAGATTCATACCAGAGTGCGATCAGCGTTGCCAGTAGTGGGTTGCGCTCAATATTTAAATTTCAAATCCCGAAACAACCAAATAATCAGACTATAATATCGCCCTTGACCTGGGGACGTAAATTACAAGTACCTCTGAAGTCGGAGTGGGTTCGTCTGGTGGCGAGGGACACTGGTAATAGGGGATAGCTAATCCACACGCAAACATCAATCCAGTGCACTGGAAGTTATAGCACGTGTATGGACTACGCTTATGTTTAAAGCGAGCGGTTGAAAAAAAAAACACTAACAGAGAGATCAAGTGAGACATGGAAAGACTTCTTTAACAGAGCGGCAAGACTCAAAAGCAACGGCATATAGGAAGTCAAGCCAACGATGACTATAAAATTCAGTTTATTGGGAGAATCTTCGGTGATATCAAAATGCATACAGCGGCTACAAAGTAAATAAACCCGCTGGCTTGACGGCTGAGTCGTAAAATAACCCCTTGTTTATCTCTACGTTTAGCACGTGAGCGTCCCCCACTACCTAACACGGTGCCCACGCGTTGCATCAACTATTATTTCCTTCCCTTTGCACGCCGTGCCACCTAAACTAAGCCCCAATAACAGGTACTCTGTTATACTTCTATTTACAGCTTTATAGATAACACCAAAACATGTGATAAAGGGGAGCATGAGAAATGATCAACTTGGTGGTGGATACTAAAATTAATGGGAACCATCTCAGAATCAGAAACAACAATATTTACCGCAAGGTTTCACCCACTCGCTGATTTAATCAAACGGATAAAAGAACACGGCTTCTCTTTTGTGCCTGTCAAAACTGGGGCGGCCACCTTTAAACTGTCGTTATGACGCCATCGTGCTCGTCTGCACCTTGATGTCACGTACTGAACACTCTTGACATTACTAACAACAATATTGACAGGTTACAAGACAATGGCATGGTAATTTTAATTTCTATCACATTTTTAACGTTTTCATTTGAAGCGCCCCCCACCTCGTATTTAAGCCACTGTGCCATCACTGCTCCTCGTGGCAACAAGTGGCAGTAATTACAATGAGAAATTAAGTTGGCAAAAATGAGCAAGGAATAAGAACATTATGTGTTTTGTCACCCGATCTTCTCTCTCTCTCTCTCTCTCTCTCTCTCTCTCTCTCTCTCTCTCTCTCTCTCTCTCTCTCTCTCTCTCTAGCAAATTCATAATCAGAGAGATCAAAAAGAGGCCTGGCGACTGGCAAGACTGAGGGGAAAAGAATACGGGGAAGGCAGAGAAGTAAATATCTGGATTGCCTGACCACTTTCCCGGTCGAGAAGGAAAAAAAATTTTTTTTTCAAACAAACCCTTGTGATCGTGTAAGATGGCGAAAGATGAGCGCCCTCGCTTATCGGCAGGGCCCCCCAAAAGATGGGGAAAGAAAACAGTGGTTTTCAGTGGCTAACGTTTCTCAGCCCCCGCCCCTGGGGCATAAAATGGCTAAATGGGGGAATTTACGGTGGAAATAGAAAAATGAAAGAACGATTTATTTTGGTTATCCATGCCTTTGCCGGCCTTTCCCGGCCCAGAGGTTGCGACTTTTCTCCCCAATCTCGTAAACTCTCGTAAGTAACGTGAAAGACGGGGAGAATCAGCAGTGGTTTGAAACCCCGTCGGTACTTACAGGAGTGGGGCCGGCCGCTCAGAAAGCAATGGGAAACTACGAGCGTAATCTTGCCAAGGGAAAACAAAATTCAGCTGGGAAAAATGCTGATGTTTACGGCAATGGGCCGGGAAAGGATATTCAACATTTATTTTATCCAGGGCTACCCCCGAAAAACACGCCCCCAAATATCACAAGGGCCTTCTCTCTCTCCTCTCTTTTCTCTCCTTCTAAACCCTCCTCTTTTCTTTCTCTCACACACACACACACACACACACTTATTTCTGAATTTTTAGTCCTTAATTTAAAACAAGATTAAAAAACGCACGCGCGCGCACACAACAAACACACAACACACACATTTATTCAGTAGCATGTCCCCCCTTTCAAGGAAAAATC